>VSDK01016951.1:47341-77499 GCA_009767595.1 Symbiodinium kawagutii
GCTGAACCGATGGCTCGGCTGGTTAAATAAATCTGGCTATGGGTCAATATTAAGCAACAATAATGGCTTGTAATGACCAACCAAATCATAGGGAAAACAATGGTTAATGATAGGGGAACC
The DNA here is from genome assembly GCA_009767595.1 of Symbiodinium kawagutii. NCBI lineage: Eukaryota > Dinophyceae > Suessiales > Symbiodiniaceae > Symbiodinium > Symbiodinium kawagutii. The sequence goes on from VSDK01016951.1 coordinate 47,462, forward strand.
AGGGGTACGGGGTGAACTGACCCACAGCCATCTGTGTGAATGGTTTTGGAATGGTTCGCGAATGGTTTATGAATGTTTTATGAATGGTATATGCTATGAAATGAATGGTGAATGAATGGTTTAGCAACTGATCAAAAAGGATGGCTTAATAGTTCATGAATGAGTGATCACCCGTAAATTGATGTGAAATGTATCATCAACACACTGGCTAAGAAGTAAGTTGGTTGCGTGGATCAATGTCAAGTGAATGTTTGATATGCTGGTTAATTAATTTGCAGGTGAATCGCCAATCAACGGATGAACGTGTTCATTATTGATGGGATTTGAATGGGTGAATTATGGTGAATCAGTTGTTTAGCAATGTTTAGCAACATCGTTGTCTAGATGATAATAGGGTCAATGACTCTAGCAATCATAGCTCACACTGGTATTGATCATCGTTCACAAATAAGATGTGTTGTATTGCAACCTATCAGTCGGGAGAAACGATTTACCACCCTCTTTAACATGTTGGGAGTTCAGGTAATTGTTCACGGTTTATATTAGAATGTTATTGCATTCAAATTTTCTCCAAATAGGGGCCCAGGTTGATGGATGGCTTCTTACTGAAGATTATTCGTATTGGCTGATTTGGGAGTGCCCCAAGCTCAAGAAGACACCATGTGGTGGTGAATAAGGTTGAATGATAGGATTACAACCAAACAAGCAGGTTATAGCCATCATAAGTCTAAACATATAGGATCATATAGGTGTATCTCAAAATAGGGGACCCCCAAATCATCCATTTTCGACCATTTGGAGCAATAAACAAGCCATTAACTTGGGGGTCCCCGGGTCCCCTATTTTGAGACACGACCACATCTGTGTGAACAGAGACTCGACTCCAGATGCAAAGCCCTTTGTCCAGGGCTGCCCAGAGCCATTGATTGATCCTTGTTGGTTGAAGGGTGATAGCTGCTTTCTGTTGAACATGATGCCCACCACATGGAGGGTTCTCAAAATAAGTATCCCCCAAATTATCCAGTTTATGAACCATTTTTTAGCAAGAACCCAACCATTTTTGGGGGGACCCCTATTTTGGGAAACCACCATATAGTTGGCATATCCCCTAAAACAGATGGTTATCCCTCTATTATTAACCATTATGAATGGTTTGACCCCTGCATTCCTAGTGGTTCACCCCATATTTCGTTGTGACAGACATATTCAGAACCCCCTGGAACCATTATAAACACTGGTTTTTTGCCAGGTATCCTCCACCGAGATTTGGCCACCAAGAACGTCTTGCCAGGGACCCCGGGCGTGTATGTACGCGAGAGTTGATGGGATTGATAAATGAGTTAGTAAAGAGCAGATTAAAACAAACTATATAACTATATAATAGTCTAAATTGGTTATTGTTAGCTGTTGTTGATAACTTACTAATTAGATCATCATTCTCACGAGGTGTTAACAAGTCAGCAAACACCCAGATGAATTTCCCAAACACTTCAGTGATGTTGATTGTTAGTCAAACAGTGTGTATCATGATTTGAGAAAAAATGATACTTATTGATATATTAAGATGTTTCGATGAGTTATTCTACAAAGGTCGAGATTTGCTGTTTGAAAATCTCAACTTCAACATAGTTTCATCATCGATCTTCAATCAGCCACCATTAGCCATTAGTTCACCAGCAATTGACCATTGCCCAAATTGCGGCATGTAGTCCCTGTCAACAAGTGCGATCACATGTGTTGAAGAGAAATGGCCGCCCAACGGTGGACATGGACATGGTTCGAGCTCCTAGAATTTCTTTTTTTGCAACCAGATGATGTATTTTAGACCCATTTATACCTGTATAGATCTAGTGAATTCAACATATAACATGTTTGCATTGACGTCGCCATGAATCAATACCAGCCAAGACTATTGCCATTGTCTACTTTGAACGATGGTTGCGCACAAATTCTATACGATGATGGCGCCCGACATGTCAGAGATTGTGATGTCTCAAGCGGAGGTGACAAAAGCTATCGATGCTGGAGTATACGAAAGCGTATTTCAGGTCGAAGTCGTATTTCGCAACTGCCTTGGATTTGGAAACTAATATTGCGCAACTATTTGGTCGGATTTGGAAACTATTTGGTCGGATTTCGCAACTAGTCTTGCGCAACTATTCTTGCGCAACTCCCCGGATTTTGCAACTAGTATTGCGAAACTGGCCGGATTTCGCAACTAGTATTGCGCAACTGCCGTCTAGGATTGCGAAACTCTCGCGTCGGATTGCGCAACTATTGTTGCGCAACTATTCTTGCGCAACTATCTGGATTTCGAAACTAGTATTGCGAAACTATTGTGCCGGATTTGGAAACTATTTGGTCGGATTTCGCAACTAGTCTGGCGCAACTTTTGTTCCACTTTCCTTTGACTGGGCATCCCAAATGGTTGTGCAATGACAGGACGGGGTGTCAAGGTTGTGGAGTGGGATGAAGGGGGTTGGGGTGGGGGGTGGGGCATGTTAACTTTCGGCTCACTAGGCGCCCTAAACGGTTGTTGCAATGACAGCACGTGTTAACGTTCGTTTGACTAGGCGTCCCAGATGATAGTTGCTACAATGATAGGACAAAGGGTTGGGGTTGGGGTGGGGTAGGTCATGTTAGCGTTCGTTTGAATGCGCGTTCCACAACATGGTTGCTATACAGTCACAGCACTCGGGGTCAGGATTGAGTTGGGGTGGGGTGGGATGGGGTGGGGTGGGGCGTGTTAACGTTCGATTGACAAGGCGTCCTAAATGATCGTTGCTACATTGACAGGACGATTTTTACACTTGGTGGAGGGGCTGTGCAAGACAGGTGTGCCTGCTTGCTTGCGAGTTGTGCTGATCCGGCGGTTCAAGAGCTGGGAGAGCTGAAGAGTTCAAGTCCGGGCAAAGTTGCTGACAGCGTGGAAGGGAGGCAAGGGCGATGGAATGAGTTCTTGGAAAGCTATCCAGCCAACCAGGTCCAGTTTCAGACTCAGAGTTTCAAAATACAACCGCAAACCGTTTCAAAATACAGGTCACCAGTTCCCAAATACAACGTGCGAGTTTCGCAATACGAGTTTCACAATACCAGTTTCAAAATACAATTTCAAAGTTTCCAAATACAGGTCCCAGTTTCCAAATATTAGTTTCACAATACAACGTCAGAGTTTCCAAATATTAGTTTCAAAATACAACCGTACAGTTTCCAAATACAACCGCAAAGTTTCACAATATTAGTTTCAAAATACAACCGGATAGTTTCAAAATACAACCGATTAGTTTCAAAATACGCCGTTGACCCGTACGTATTTCATCCGATTGACAAGCCTAGCTCTGCTGTCAAAGGATCTGCCAAGACATGGCTGCAAGTACAGAACGCGGTGGGCTCATCTGGATTGAAAACGCTAAAGGCAAAGATGGCAAGTCTAGTGCCAAACGTGCTAGCAGCGCAAAGGGCAAACACTCCAAGGGGCGCAACAAGAAGGGCCAAGATGATGAGGAATCCCAGACTGTTAAGTACCTGGTAGTAGGTTGCAGGATCGGCCATGTGACTCAATGGGTTGGTGATGCAATGGGTTGGTGTTGTGATGGATTGGCGACGTAATCGATTGGTATTGCCACAGATTGGTATTGCAACGGATTGGTGATGTAGTGATTTATGATGCAACGGATGGTGATGTAGTGGGTTTATGATGCAGTGGGTTTGTGATGTAGTGGGTTTGTGGTGTAATGGATTCGTACTGTAGTGGGTTTTTGATGTAGTGGGTTTGTGATGTAATGGATTGGTGATGTAATGGATGGGTGATGTAATGGAATGGTGATGTAGTGGGTAGGTGATGTAATGGATTGATGATGTAGTGGGTTTTTGATGCATTGGGTTTGAGATGTAACGGATTGGTGATTTAGTGGCTTTGTGATGTAGTGGGTTTTTGATGCCATGGGTTGGTGGTGTAATGGATTTGTGATGGAATGGATTGGTGATGTCATGGGTTGGTGATGCAATGGACTGGTGATGTAATGGATTGGTGACGCAGTGGATTGGTGATGTGATGGATTAGCCATGACATTGTGCCATGATGGCAATTGGAAACTAATGTTTGGTGACATCGGTAACAATCTTTGTCAGTACTGGCCAGAAAGACATCCAGAACGTGGCTAGGAACCATTCAGAACAAATGTCATTTCTATTTATTAATTGTTAATTCTTCGTTGAGGTACTAAACGTTACCAGCCATTTGAACGTATATATTTTTTAATATATATTTTTTAAAGTTCCACCAATACAAGTCCTTTCAATGTTTGATAATGGAAACTGATGACTGATGATCGACGATGCTTCATGATCAGCTTGAGGGTAGCCAAACATGTTTTTCAAAAACAGGGGGACGCACAGCTGTCATACAATTAATCAAACATTCCTTATCAATAGACCAACCATAACTTGGGGATACCGGGATACCGCTATGGCTTCAGAAACCATCATATGGGACAGCAAAGGTTCAGCTATGCCTGGTTGGGTTTTGATGTTTGCTTGACGATGGTCATGGTGATAAGGGATTATAGTGGTTTGCAGGCAATAAACTAGTTAATGATGGAGGGTTATAGTATTAGTGGGTAAGAATAGGGGATAGTAAGCAACAATACTGCAATGGTTCAACAACGTGCTAGGTGGTTACACGATGGACGGTTGATCAACAAGCATCTTTTTCAGAGGATTGAAACCACCAATGTGTTCGAGTTTTCCATGCAGGAATATCCTCCGAATCTTCCAGGTATCACATAGATCATAGATCCATGTGGTGTGATTTATCCATCCAGGCTCTTGACCGATTGGATAAGGTGCAATTGCCATTTGTCTTGTCGCATCGAGGTTTATTCGTGTAAAGGTTATCAACAGAAACCATCGAAAATCATCTAAGTCGACATATATGCCCGGATATGCCCTCCTTCCAATCCCCAAAGTCAACATAATCATAGCCATCCTATACCCAAGCCATGGATCATCCCCATGGTCTCCGGCACACGATCCATCGATCTCAGCTGCTCTAGGTTCAACCTCAGCGGCGAGATCAAGGTCTGCGACTTCGGCATTTCACGGCTGGCCTTTGGTCAGGCCAGCGGCCCTGCCAGGGTTCGCTGGTGTGACCTGGCCTGGATGATCAATAAAGGGTTTATTGATGCAGGGTTGGCATTATCCAGGGTTGGCATTAATCAGGGGCTCATTGACAAAACTGCTGGCTTAGTGCTTTTACAACCATTGATAATGGGGGATAATAGACAACAAGAATGGTTAAACAACTAAGTGGTTGGTGGTTTGGTTGACGTTTTTCATTGTCCCTAGTTATTAACAATTGTTTGTTGGACAAGCATATTTTTCATAGGGGTGGTTCAACAACCAACCAGTGATTGATCACTGGTTTGTGGTTTTTTGTTTTCCCCAAATGTAGCAACAAATGGTCGGTTGGTTGACAAGCATATGTTTCACGGCGGGGTGGTTCAACCAGCAACCTGATAGTGACCAATCACAATGCATGGACTGGACTTGAGGCTCTGAACCACCTACTTGAGATTTGTACGTCAAGACTTCTGAATGGAACGGGTTCCGAACCAACAATGCCATCGCCAAGCCAAAATGGCGTTGGTATGAGCTGACAATTGGTTAGATTGATTAGAAGATATATTTTTATTTACATGTAAATCAGCCATATAGTCTTGTCAAAAATCGAATATTCCCCATGTTTAATGCTTACATCAATTGGGGGTTGTCCACAAATGGTGGTACACCCAGCAATCCCACTATCAATCACCAGCTTTTTTGAGAACACAATATTTGGACAAACCCATAAAAATATACGTTTTGGGAATTCTTTGAACATGTGAGTAGTATATCAATCAATGAGAGCAGCCCAAATCCGACTGGTGAATAAATAGATCAACAGCAGGATGTCAACGAAGGCAGAAACTGCTAACACCGATCAAGCCCCGATCACAACTCTATGTTTTCCCTGAGCCGGAGGGGTCTGCATGTCGCAAATCTATCGGCGTGGAGAGACACACAAGTGTATTAACTTGCATGCCCCCAACATCAATTAATGCCGTCAAATGAGCTCGGAGCCCGATGCTTTGCGAAGATACTTCAATCGAAAACACAAACAAACCACAACCAAACCAAAGACAGACACAAGACAAAAAGAAGAGAGACAAAAGATCGAGTTCATCTATCCTCCATAGGTTCAATGCCTTCACGTTTGCGAACTTTGGCCGAAGACATGTTTGGATCATGGACGATCTTCCAGGTATGATTCAACTTTCGAAATAACCAAAATTGATGTTTCTCACTTTGTTTCGTCAATGGGTTACTGAGTTGAGCGTCGCTGTGAACCCAGCGGAGAGATAAGCCATTCTTCTCGCAACTTTCTTTGACGATCAAACCTTCTAGGTCCGACCTCTTTTCTGCCCCCTTTATGGTCATCACTGGTTTAATGACCTTGTCGTAGAAGTTGCGTGAGTCCGACACAAGAATGGCGGGTACTTGGCTTGCCGAAAATTCTGGATCGTGTAGCCGAATATGATGACCAGTCAATTCTGCCCAGAGAATACGTATGAAAAACAAATCGTCCTCACATTCAACTGCAGCCTTTGTTTCAGTAGCTCCAGGACTACGACAAGTACGGTCAATTTTTGCAGTTTTCCACGATAGGATAGACACTGGGGCTTGTTTACCTTGTACTATCTCAGAGTTTGACATTGCAATAAGAATACCCAAAGTACTCGAAGAACCGTCCGGTCTGTTTGCCCAAGCAGCATCACACCATCCAACCAGTTGAACCTCTTTGGGGTCAAAGGCATGAATTTTCAGAACCATGTTGGTGTCGTTCCTCACCATGTAAACCAACTTGTTGAGAGTGATGATGTCCTTGACGGTGCTCTTGGGGATGGCCGAAATAAGAAGATTTACATCTGCAGAATAGAAATATCCAACCTGTCCAGTGAACCAACTCAATGCCCCCAAAATGGACCGCATCTGTGACTTCTCTGCATCTGTGGTTTCCGCCTCTTGGCTTCTTGCCCTGTCACGAGTGAGATTGATCTCATGTATGTTGTCCAAATAGGCATCTTGAGAAAGAACAAAACTGAAATCTTCATTCTGCTGAATCTTGGTACCGCATTGTATGAAAGGTGTAGATTCCCAGCTACCCCATGTGAAACGAGTTTGTATCTTTGTAATCAAATCTTTGTAAACAGTATCCTCTGGCTTTCCTGCAAAAATGAAATCATCAACATGAGCACAGATAGCTGATCGGAGTACGTTGTCATCATCTCGAAATGTCCAAATACATGGGTCCGCCAATAGTTTTCTGTATCCGATACTCTCCAAAAATTGACATACTGTTCGATACCATAAAAGAGGAGCTTGTACCAAACCATATGCAGCCTTTCGCAAACGACAGATTGACTTGTGAGGAATACCCATAGCCCTGCATAGTTCATCGGGAGGTAGACATAGGAGATCTTGATCAGAATGAACATCACCTTGAAGAAATGCCCCTGTGACATCCCCCTTCTTGACCGTGAGCTTTTGGTTGGCACAAAGTTGAAGGAAACATTGACGACCCGACCGTGACACTACTGGAGCAGATACTTCTCGATATTCATACTGTGGATCTTGGTAACCTTGAACAACAATTCTTGCTTTGGCTTTCCGGTTTCCTTGGTCATCCCATTTCCAGACTAACAACCATCGCATCCTCATAGCAACTTCCGGTGAGGGTTGGAGTCGAGAAGGAAGACATTCCAAACATTGTTCTCGAATAAAATTCCTAACTTCCTTCTCCTTCGCAAGCCTGAACTCCTCTCTCTCTTTTGTAGAAAGATGTCGCTCATGCACTTCAACCTGCTTCTTCTTGAGTTGCTGTGCTACATATGTTGTGGGATCTTTCAGAAAAGCTTTCATGCCTCGATTTGATGAAGGGATCTCGATGTTCAACTCAACCATGTTGTTCTCTTCAGCCCAAAAACAATTCTGAGGAAGTTCTGAAACATGTAGGTCATCATCATCTTCACCATGTAGTCTCTTCTTGTCGGTGCCTTCGTCCCCCGCATTGTCTTGTGGTCTCTTAGTACGGTATCTACGTAAAGGAGTTCTTTCATCCCATGTCGCTTCATACTCCTCGGTGGTGGGTGTATCCTTGGAGAGGTCCTCATACACATGTTTGTTTGGCTCTTTGAGGATTTGGGAGATATTCCATGGTACTTGAAGAGGTCCTTGCAATTGTTCATATGCAACTTCTCTAGACGAAGCAGGTCGGAGTTGTGCTGAAGTCGTCTTCAGCAGACGGCCGTTTCGATGCAACCAAATGACGTCACTCGCTTCCAAGCCATCTTGAGTCTGCTTGGTTTCAACAGCTAGTACTCTTGCTGGTCCTACGAATTTGCCACGACGAAATGGTTGAGCACCGTCTTGTTTTCCAACTTGAACTCGCCAATAGTAAACCAGGTCTCCCGGGGAATATCGTTCTTGTTTTCGATGTCCCGCTTGGTTTGCCCTAGCCAGTCGGTGTTTTGCCTGTGCCTTGAGGAATTCAATCTCAGCCGTAACCATCATGTGATGCATTTCACCAAAACCACCATCAAAATGTTGCTGAGCATATATCGGAATCCCCTCAATCTTACTCTGGTGCAACCGACCCCATTCATCAGGAGATCTCCCAGTAGCATGTTGAAGGGGGGAATAACCGTTGTACACCGTCCTAGTGTTACAAGCCCAAATGGTTTTCGCAAAAAGCTCTTCAACACTTTTGTGGGGAAACTCCTTGGCTAAAGCGGTCATGACATCTTTCATGATACGGATCGAGACTTCGACCAGTCCCACGCGCCAGTGTGCTTCTGCGGGGATCTCACCTGCCTCTATGTTCTCTGTGGCAAGGAATTCCGCAGCTGCGTTGCTTCTCCACGCTCCGCATGGATCATACCGAAGGGTTTGTGGTTTCCCATGGTGTTGAACCCAATGTTGAATGAAAGCCATCTTCAAATCTTCAAAGGGAGCCCCTTTACCCTTCAACAAATGACCCGACCGGTAACGGCTACCTTCATCCACAAAAACAACAAACTTGTGTTTGCTACCATTCTCGGGGTGAATCCAATCCGCAACATCCGTCTGAACAACTTGCCATTTTTCCGGGATATGGTCCAAGCTGGCTGGTAACCGAGTATCGGGTCTTTTGAGTTCCTCACACACCGGGCAATGGAATCCCTGGGCAAGAGTGAGAACCGCTTTGGAAACACCCCTCTTCTTGAGAGCATCAACCAAATGACGATTGGAACAATGACCGGTAACCGAATGAATGTGTCGCAGGTTTCTCAGGATTCTCTCTCTCTCTTCCTTGGAAACATCTTTCAAAGTTTCTTCGGGGTCTTCCATAGGAGAATCACCAGTCTGAGCACCAAAACACAAATCATGGTTCACCGATAACCAATCTTCAGCCTCCATCAAACTGTCAACCACACGTTTGGCAAAATGAGGAGTGTAAAAGGCGGTGTGTTTGGCTCTCCCTCGGTCGCAAACCCCCTTAGGATGGTTCTTTTGACATCGGAAATCCATGTGTCTGGCAACCGCATCACACGTGGTAGCAATGGTCCAACCTTTACAAAGCAACTCATGGGTATCCCTGGTACGCAAACCAACACGACAGCCATGACAAGTCACTTTGGTCAATCGCATGGAATTCACAAAATCCTGGATAACCGGTAATGACCAAGCTTCACATCGTTCACTCAACTCCCAATGGATTTCACAACCATGTTTTCGACCGTACTTAGCCACTTCGATTCCCCCTTGGTACTCTTTGATAGCATATTCACGTTTCCGTTGGAGATCTTGCACCTGTTGATGACTTCTTTGATTGACATGTTGGAGGGGGCTGAAAGGGCCACAGTCGCATGAAATCCAAATGTGTCGGGGTCTCTCACTGCGGATCACACGTTTGCATGCCTCAATGCCGGTTTTGGAAGTGAGGTCAAAGCCATTCCAAATGCTACATCTTTTGTGTCTATGTTTACCAAGACGGGTTTCAACTTCATTGCCAAGAACACTGTTTTCACTACAAGCAACCTCCATCAGAAAAAGTCTGTCATGATCAACCAACGAATCCCAAATCAAACCATCCGGATGTCTCTGAGTAGTACATTGTTTCAACCAAGTTTTGTCAGAATCCGTGAAAGCACATGTATGTCCCTGCTCCTCGCCTTCATCATCCGTGATCACATCTCCTTCCTGGACTTCGTTCGACCCAGATCCTTCGACAACTGCTCGTTCTCCTCCTCGAGATCGGACTTCTGACGACGGAGAGTGGCTAGTTCTTCCTTCATCTTCTGAAACGCCTCTGACTCGGCATCGCTCACCATCATGAAACTCTCCGAGGATGTTCCGCACTCGTGAGTCTTCCTGGAATTCTTTGCCTCCAGCCGAGACATGTCCTTGTAGCCTTTGGAGCCGGTACCTTTGCCTTTCTCTTTCACCGTCAGCTCTTCTTGGACTTTGACCCAAGCCAGAAAACGTTGCATCCTCCAACTGGGATCTTCCTCCAATGCTGTCTGCTTGCACCATTGGACATATCCGTTCATCTGGGTGTACACTTGGTGGTATGTCATGTCCGCATACTGTCCGAAACCCATCACCTCGCTTCCTTGAGGTGGGCAACTCTCCATGAACTTCTTCTCCAAACGGCTGAACAGAATGGGAATGGTGTCCGATGGTTGAACTGCCACTTGATGGTCTCGAGCCAGCTGCACTAAGTCCGGCTTCTTCTTTGAAGCCTTTCGAAGAGTCTTCAAGAGCGATTCCCGCTCGCAAAGATCCTGGTACATGCGCTCCTGTTTCAGCTCTGCGATTCGAGCACGAATCTGAAGACCTGTCCACTTGGCAGGCGCATGCTCTCCCATCTCCTCGAGCTTCATGCGAAGTTCTGCCACAGTCGATGACGGCATGAGAGGCACAAGGTGTCGAGGTGGTCAAAGGAAGGCGACTAGGAGAAAAAGACAACTTGGACCGAACCATCACATCATCATCACTATCAACATGAAAACCTTGACCAACAACATCACCAATCACAAGTTCTTCGCAAAGCAAACATCGGCTTCCTACCACAACCTTCAGGCCACAACTGATGCAGTCTGACATGTTGCATGTAGGATCAAAACCCCTAGGTACTGCAGTGGCAGTACTTCCCTGTACACCTACGTTTGAAAAAGCTTCTGTTGTTTCATGTGGCCTCTCCTGAACCCGAAACTGCTTGTTTCCGGGTCCATAGCGCTCAGGAGAGGGCTGTCCCTATTCGGTGTCTGACAACAGGCTTTGGAACGGAGTCTTGCGACTCAACGCATCCTTCAAAAGATTGTCAGTCAAATCCATGGTCAAATGGCCGTTTTCCTCTTCCTTCAACAACGCAACTTTCCCGGGATCAACATTCGCAAAAACACAATGACCCGTACGAAAGTCAACCACGGCCCCCAATGACTTCAAGGACTTGACTGAAACCAAAATTGGTTGGTTCTCAGAATCATGGACGTGGACGTTCATCTTGCCCTTTCGATCACCAACCTGCATACTCATCTCTGCTGTGGACACACAGACTTTTCGGTGTCCGTTTCCGAACTTGAAAGTCGGGCGTGAAGTCAAATCCACTGTGACGCCAGTGGAGCCCTTCTTCTGTGCATTGAGACGCATCACCGCCTCCACCGCTTGAATTGACCCCAGACTAGAGGTCGCACCACAATCGATGATTCCTTTGCCTTCCTGGACAAGTTGGGACACTGCTAAGTAGGCCTTCTGGTCATTGACAGCGGGTCCTGCATATTCCTCCGCCTGGAATACAATCTCCGCATGCTCATCGTCATCGGCAACCAGCCCTTTCTCCTGCTTCTTGATGGGGCAGTCTGCCTCATAATGTTCTTCTCCGCAGCGAAGGCACACAACTCCACGGCCTTTTCCTGAAGAGGAAGGTCCCTTCTTCCCTGGATTGGACTTTCCTTTTCCAGCTCCTTTCGAAGAACCCCCTTTCCATGAAGGCCTGTAGAACTGCCTCCCCATTCGCAATTCATGCTGCTTCTGACGGGCTTCTTGGAGTGTCCTTCGCATCCTTTCGATTGTGGCCGAGGCCTCAAGGGCCTCATCCTCTGCGGCGGCATAGGCTTCATAGGCATCCCAGTCATCTCCGAAGTCTGGTGTCTGTTCTGCTGAGTATCCACGGTCGTCTTGATCCTCGTCCACATCTGCTAAGAACACATGTCCTTTAGCTTTGTCTCGCCTCTGGAGATCATCATCGCTCCACAACTCTTTGAGGGCTCTTTCAACTGCTGCCACTGAGAATTGTCCCCTCAGGTTGGAGACCACATTGTTCTTCTCCTGGTAGTCCAAACCACTCCGATTGAGGAGCAAGTAGCCAACCAGGAAATCCGGCAGGAAACATTCGAGATCTTCATCTCGGTAGGATGGCAGGTTGTACTCTTGCCATCCATAGGAAGTCCACTGCCAGTCGCTCTTCTCCCATGAAGAGCCTCCCCACCAAGAGTCACGTCGCCTTGGCTCTTCTTGTGGTTCAGCATCATCATCATCTTTCCTCCATCATCTCCGAAGGGTAGGCTGTGACCAGCCCATGCCTCAGTCTCTTCGTTGACACTTCGGTTTGAGCTCCTCGACGAATTGTGGGTCGACCTGGATCTGCCATACGTGGCTGGGTAGTGGCCATACTCCGATTGCACCCTTCTCATGGCCTTGGTGGCCTCCCAAAGTGCCTCTGAGTGTCTGTTCACCCAGGCTGTCATGGTTTCAAACCGTTTCCGTTTCAGTCCAAAGAAGAATCGATTCACAAATCTTGATGCACTGATCAACGAAGGTCGCTCCAAATGCTGCTCTAGATACTCAAGGAGGGTGGTGACCCCTCCGGCATGATCCACCCATCGAGCATCTCTAGCCAGGGGCTTCCGTACGATCGTCTTTGCCACACCTTCCAACTCACGGATCAACCTAGGCCCTGCCAGATATCGTTTGTGAGCTTCGAAGGACATCATGTACTTGTATGCTTCTTCTTTGTACTGAAGGAACGTTTCAGCAGATCCATCATATCTTGGAATACCATCTGAAGTTCTTCTAATGGTCCCTTTTTCATCCACAGCTGACATGTTTGCACGTCAGCTTCTTCGGTGAGGTTTGTCCACCCGCTTCTGAGCTAGGTGGCCCACAGTAACCTTTCGATCCAAGTTACGAAAACCAGGCTCTACGCTACCATGAAACTGCTAACACCGATCAAGCCCCGATCACAACTCTATGTTTTCCCTGAGCCGGAGGGGTCTGCATGTCGCAAATCTATCGGCGTGGAGAGACACACAAGTGTATTAACTTGCAGGCACTACGTTTGATGCAGCTTGGTGGATCTTGACGAAATGTGATGCCAAGAAGATCTGCTTGGTGAGTTTGGGTGCCACAGGCATGAAGATTGTTGAGTCCATCGCCAGGGATCTGAAAGAGCGAGGTGGCCTGGAAGAACAAGTTCGCCAGTTGGGTGCGGGCAGATGCCAAGAATCTCATGTTGAATCAAAGGCATGATTGTCAACATCACTGTTCGCCCAGCTATTAGGTATAAGCAAAATTGCACCTATATGACCATCCTGACTCCGCCAAACGCTGTGACTGATTGAGATGCGGTCATTGCTTTCCCTGGCAAAAGGAAGTTTGACTTCGACAACAAGGAAGCCATCGTGGTCAAAGTGCTGGCAAAGAAACTCCGTTTGGATTTTCAAAAAATGGGGGAGACCAAAGATATCGAAAAAGAGAGATGCCAAAAGAAAGTTTGTGAGAATCCAAGCCAAAAGAAAACAAGAACCGATTCGCAGCTGAAAAAAAAACGTTTTGTGTACGGAGAGCTTGCTTTTGCCCTTGCCAGAACATGTCCAGAGTAATTTGTGCACAGACATGTTCCAAGTATGGTGGTCGAATGTATATATATTTACATACACGTATATGTCACGTTGGAATTGCCATAGTTTTGATGGTTTACTGTAAATTTTGTTTGGGTCAGGTTTTAAGTAGCACACGGCACGCGGCACTATTTAACACAATTAGATGCTATCACACTATTGCGTACGGAGTTTAAGGCTTCCCACCTGTTAAAATCTAAATATGAACACAGTGTTATGTCTCCAAAAATGGTGGTGCCCGCCATGCAAAGCCATGATCCATGATCATTAATTATATTGGAACTTGCAAGCTAGGGTGCATGATATATGGACAAACCGTGACAAACCCAAACAAAATACAGCTGGTTTTATGCATGTTCACAACATCATTGTCCATATGTATACAATTGAAAACATCATTCTGTTGTGTTTTATGTATATTTGTTTATTTCTATATATAAATGGATAATTTATATACATTATTTACTGCTATGTTAGATGGCAAATCTGTGTGACATATATTTAGGACATGGATTTACGTAACAATGGATATATGTATCTACTCGTATGCTCTCACCCGCCACTCTTGTTGCTGGGATATCGCCACACGTGACCGGCGTGACCGTTTTCAATTCATCGCGCTCCAGGACGATGATTTGGGTTTCATCTCGGCGAAGGCGCGGCGAAGAATTGATGGCAATAGGTAGGTGGTACATGGTGGTAATGTGAATGTGACTGATATGACCAGCTGGTGGTTCCCTTGAGAAACCACCACGTATGCTTCATGTAACTCATTCTTTTTCGTTTGCAGCACCCGCTTCACCCTGGCAAGGGATTGGAACCGCCCAACATGATCGTGTCGCTTCCGTACCGTTTCTCGACGGCAGGGAAACCAGTGGTACAGGCGGCAAGGAATGTCATGGTGAATAGATGTGAAAATTGGTGGACATTTACCTAATGTTGAATGATACAACCCGGGAAATTCATGATGAATGGTAGTGGTTCATACTGACATGGTTGATAAAGGTCTGTCCAGGTCATGGTTATTTGTGTAAGTTTGACTCATCGTTACAGTAGCTGGTCCACAACCAACATAATGAAGACTACAGAAGGCTGCTGGATCAGACCGACCGTTAGTGGATGACCAGACCCGCAAACCTTGGGTGTGCTGTTCGTGATTTTTTTGTTGTTTTCGAAACTGGGTTGAATTGGTGAATTGATAGCAATTTAATTGTTGCCAGCTTCCACCAATCAGTATTTTTACAGATCCAAACGGTGCAGTTTTCAGGCTGAATTGTGTACAGTCTTTTTTTTGATATATGTAGTGGATTCCTGGCACCCGTTTTTGCCAGCGGCCTAGTAAGGGTATGTAAATGTGCACAGACGTTCAACACTGTTCAGGGTGTGCCTTTTTGCACGACATGAGTCGGCTGAGTCGGTTTTCATTGCAGTGATGCCACACTGGCGCTGAACTATAGGTGATAGTCACTAACCTCACATTCAGGTGATACTCACTAACCTCACATTCAGGTGATACTCACTAACCTCACATTCAGGGCTTACAAGCCCTTGGTTCCGTGAAAAGCACACGCGTCTTCCCGAGCACAAGCATCAAGGCTGACGTCATGGGTGTTGCTGCGCATTGAGGTGCCATTGAGCTCTTGTTGGGCGCAACTTGGCGGCCGTTGGTGGTGGGTACTCGTATCACTGGCGAGCAGGCTTTCAGACACTTTCTATGTCAGGGATATTAGTGGTTAATAGATGTTAATAGATGTTAATAGGGGATAAGGACTAACAATAATTGTTAAACAGCTACTGGTTGGCGGCTTGATTGATATTTTCATGTTTCCCACTATTGACAAAGTTGGTTGACTAATTGTTTTGAAAGGGGCTGAAACCACCACCTAGAAAATGAGTCAGACTATGACCAGGTTAACAATCAATTTTGATTCATTTCGCTGTTTTCGATGTGTATTTTCTCAAACTTGTTGTTTGTCAGTTCCTCCCTGAATCAATTTGTCAGTGTGTTTGCTATGCTTCTCGTCCTGGAAATGATGGCTTTGTACATCTATCTTGGTGAATCTGGTGGTAGTCAATAATTGCCT
This sequence comes from Symbiodinium kawagutii, assembly GCA_009767595.1. Lineage (NCBI taxonomy): Eukaryota > Dinophyceae > Suessiales > Symbiodiniaceae > Symbiodinium > Symbiodinium kawagutii. The sequence continues at coordinate 63,525 of VSDK01016951.1, forward strand.
TGGTTGTGACTTTAGTTGTCAGCTGCTTGACTGTTTAGTCAGTTACTTCGTTATTTGATATGTTTGACTACTCGCATTCATGGTCATTAACCCATCAGCAAAAACTACAATCGCTTCTGAAAGATGGTTACCCAACCTCAATTGCAAGCTAATCTCAGCAACTGCAGAATAGCTGCTAACAGTTGCTCGCGGCAGTTCGGCAACAGCCGTTGAAGTCTGCATCGGCAGTCTTCGTAGCTGATGCTTCATAGTGATTCACAGTTGCTTTGGCATTCGCAGCTACCGCAGCTGCTTACCACAGTGATTTCAACATCAACCAGCTGTGATTGCCCTTCACCAGCCTCCTACCCCAGCTGCTTACACCGTGACCCAGGAAACGAAGTACGGCCCCAAGTTGGACATTTGGTCAACGGGTTGCATCCTGGCAGAGCCTGGGAACTCAGCTGCAGGGGACCAGTCACTAACCTGCAGGAACCAGCAGCAGTAACCAACACCATAGATGATTACTATCAGCCATTGATCCATCATTAACCAGTCATTAACCATCAGCAACTATCTAATGCTTAGTGATCGATGGCCAGGAACCATCAGTAAGCAGCAGTAACCATATGTCAACCATCGCCATCCAGAAATCAGTAACCAGCAGCAAGCAGCAGAAAGCATCAGTAGTAATAGAGCTATCCCATGCTGGTGGTTTTTAGACTGATGGTTTGTGATGGTTACTGCTATGTGACCATTAATTAATGCTGTTGCCAGTAATGGAGCTATCTAATGTTATCTAGCTATTTGGCCTTTGCCAATTGCCAACTATTGTCATTACTAACTGTTCTATATTTTCACTGGTGGTTTGAGACATTTTGTATTTTCCCCAGTAGTCGTTAACAAATGGTTGGTTGACTTGCCCATATTTTTCATGGGGGTTGAAACCACCAACCAGTTTAACAATGTATGATTTCTTAACGGTGTTCAACACCGAGCCTGGGGGTACTCACTTCCACCCAGGGTGCGCGAACCATGTGCTTGACAAGGGGATTATAAGCAATGAAAGGGATTGAAAGGGGATATACCAACACAATGGGTTTGTTCACTACTTTAAAGTGATGGTAATATTAGATGATTTGGGGGTTACCCATATTTGAGAAACAACCAAATAGTATGCATGCTGGTGTTCACCGTTGAAAGGTATGGTATGGTATGGTATGGTGATGGATGGCCAGCAGTGTGTTGCACCACGCCCATGGATAGTCAGCTGGTGGTGGGAGATGGTAGATGCTTGGGCCAATCTGGTAGATTGATGGAGATTGGATATGGCGAGCTGGGTCAATGCTAACCATCAATGCTGGAGGATAACTACCAACCAAAATGATTGGAATACAATGTTTCATTAAGGTACACCAGGGGCACGCGGTGTTGAACCACAGCCGTATTTTTTTAAATATCATATAGGTATGACCGTTTCAACTGATGCTTGACCAATCAACCCTTGCTCTGCGATTTTTATTGAGAATGGTAGGTCCGAAAAGAAGCCCTGGCCCTCGTTTTACCACCCAAAGTAAGTGGTCATCCTACAGTACTGTTTGGAATTGAGGCATCCCGCCTCCCAATTGTTGGTGACCAGGAGTTGCTTGTCAGAGGTCACTAATCGTTGTCATTAACTATCACGAACCAGCTGTGTGACCCCCCTGAATGACTGTAATTATTCACCATCATGAACTATCGCCAAGCATTGACCATTGTGAATCTGAATAGTAAGCATCATGAATAACCAGGGTGAACTATCGGCAAGCATCATGAATAACCAGCATTAACCCATCATTAGCCCACGACTGTCCTTCCAGGATTCTGCTGTGCCAAACTGGGCGACGGCAGCCTTTCTTTGGCGGGAGCTTGGACAATCCAAACAAGTCGGAATGCCCAGCCACAGTGTTGACCACCGATTTACGGCTATGGGTCAATATTAATCAACCAATAATGGGGGATAAGAACCAACAAAACTATAGGGAAATCAATAGTTAATGGTAGGGGAACCAGGGGTACGGGTTTTTGACCCACTGCCTTACATCTATAAATGGACACAGAATCATCAATGGAACACAGATATGGATGGACACACTATGAGTGTTGTTTGATATCACTTATTTACATGTATAGATAGACAGACATGGCAAAATAAGGAACAAAGAATCAACACTGGAAACTTTATCAACATTAATCGCTCAGTTACACAAGGGCGAAGCTAAAGCGACATGATTGGCTTTTTGGATTGGTGATGTTTTCGGTGGTAAACTAAAAGGGGAGCGATGGCAGGAACTCCCTCGAGTGGTGTCAGCAAATGGCGGCTGATGATGGCCGATTTTGCGTGTTTATGATGATTAGTTCGCAACGGTTTGATTGCATGTGCCTCGGGATTAAAAATCGGATTACCAGGACTATCCGCTAAGAATGAAAGCTTGAGGGGCTCTGTAAACTACCAAGGTCAAGCTGAATCCCCAAGAAGGGTAGATGTATGTGATATTTTTGGCATATTGGTTCAGCATAGCTATCAGCTAGACCATGGTTCCTTGGTGATCGTGTGACGGTGGGCCATGCCGATCGTTGACGCCATCGCTGGTTGAACCAGCTTCCGAAGGGGGGCGCTTCCATAGCTGGGACCTGCTGGCCTCAGCGGCCATAACTGGGAGATATTGGGAGATGGTTATTAACCATATGGTGGTTTCTCAAAATAGGGGTACCCCCAAATCATCCATTTATAATCATTTTTAGTAGTAAATCAACCATTTTTGGGGGTTCCATATTTTGAGAAACCTCCATATAAGGTAGGTTATTTGCCGGCGGGCACTGGCCACTGACGGCGTCAAAGTCAAAGTCAAAAAGGTAGGTTATGACCATTGCAAGCAACCAGTTGCGAAGTGGGGGCAGCCAAGTAGAACCAGAGATGGCGGTAACCCAGCAGCCACCACTTGAGCATTGTTTGCCACCATGATTGACCATCAATTAGTTACAGTATTTCTCATCCATTCTTGACCATCGATCAACACTTAATTAACCATTCTTAACTCCACCTATTCGCACGAAGTCCTTGTGGCCTCATTCAGGAATCCCACGATGTATGTGGAAGAGATCTTCCAGATCATGGGTAAACCCACGGACGAGTGGGGAGCCCCACCGAACCGCGTTTCGCTGGTGCCACTATCTCTGGGCAGACAGGTTGATTGCCAAGCTCAGGGGGTTAGCAGTGCACATGAGATGAACCGAGAGCAATTTGTTGCTGACATGGGTCAACCAATGCTATTTGCCAAATGGGTGTTCCTCAATTATAGCGGTACCTCCGAATCATGGTATATAATTAATCATTATACTATTAGTGATAAACCAACCATTTTTGGGGGTCCACCATTTTAAGAAACCACCCAATTTGTCAAGGATGGCTGTCCAATTCGTTAAGGATGGCTGTCGCTGTCCAATTCGTTACGGATGGCTTCCCCAGTGGTTAATTCGATGTAGTCAATTGATCTATATGGTGGTTTCTCAAAATATGGGACCCCCAAAATGGTTGGCTTAGTACTCCTAAATGACTATAAATAGATCATTTAGGGGTACCCCTATTTGGAGAAACCACCATATGATCATCCATCATCAATGAATTTGGCACCCATCCCTTCACCAGCAGCACCACCAACTCTTTTTCCCTAGCCAGTAGCGGTCGGCTCATATATCTAAAACGTGAACCAACCGTTGTCCATCAGATAGCCATTAATTGAGCATTAATTTACCACCAAATAAGTACTAAGTAACCATTTGGTGGTAAATTTTATGCTTAATTAAATGTGAACCACTGTTAATGGTGCATTACAATTAATTAATGATTTATCACCAATTAAGTACTAATTGACACTTAACCATCATTTCAAGTATGATTACTAGTTAATTAACCATCATTTTGATATCAATGCACCATTTGTGAACTACTCTTTTTCACCATTCCGAGCCTTTGCCATCATGCGAAAATAACCTTGGTTTAGTCCGCTGCGCAAATATGTCATCCAAATATAGGGTTGTTGAACTGTGATTCATTGCCTATATTGTGAACCTATGATTTAAGCGGTTAGGTCACCTATGGTGATTCACCATGATTGACCAAGAGACACCAGTGCCTCTCAATATTTGCTGGTGTTCGTAATTGGTACTATTGCTATTGATGATTTTTAGATTGTTTAATACCATATTTATTTGTAACCCGTGAATGGTGGTGAATGACGACAATGAATGATAAGGACCCACAGAAATGATGGTCATTATAACTCACCGATATCACTATCTCTCACTAGCAATGGCCACTTCACCCCACGACTATTATGAATGACTACGTGAATCATATCGATTGCTTTTATCACAAAATGAATTGTTGACTAAGAATTATTGATAATATATTTAGTGATAATGTTACTGACAATTACTACATGAATGTATTGCCAATTATCAGTTCAATTGATATCGCTATTGTCAATTCATGTAGTAATGATCAATCAATTGATATAATTTAGGGTGATTCATACTCAATATGGGTGATTATCAATATATCAATCTTACTAATGATGCTGATCAACATGATTATCACTTATGTTAACTGATAATTAATCACTGTTATCAATCAGCCCTATATCAATTATATTATCATCAATCACTATTATTGATGATTATTGTTTATACATCGTTCTTATTGATATATCACTATTATATATCAATTGAATGTTTATCTACTTATCTACATCAATATCTAGAATTGATGATATCAATATCATATTGAAATATATTAAATTGATATAGGTTATATCTACATCAACAACAATTATATAAAGATGATATCACTATCATCAATCAGCCCTGTTCATCGCAACCCCCTTCCAGGACCTGGCCGAACCTCCATAAGTTACCGCTTCTGAAGACCTACAACACCGGCAAGGCGCTGGGCCACGAGTCGCATTGCCGGGCCATGGCCGGGCCGGTGCCTGTGACACACCTTGCGCTTGGGCACGAGCAGATAGGGATGTCAGGTCAGTTAGTTTGTTAGTTAGTTGGTTGGTTGGTCAGTTAGTTTGTCAGTTAGTTTGTTAGTATGTTTGTTACTTTGTTAATTCATTACTTAGTTGTCTCTCAAATTTTCAACACTGTGGTTCCACGATTTTCGCACTTTGAAAGAGAGATCTCTGTTGCCAGTCATCGAATAGCTGCACGCTGCGGAACATTCTGTGATGATTGGTCAATTCACCATCGATTTAGCATGAATGGCTCGTTGTTTAACCAACAATCAACAATTAGTAGACAAATACTGCATCAACACTAAACCGCTCACTATACGCATTAGTCGCCACTAGTTGATCGCTACTTAGCAAGTAATTAACCACCAGCAACGACATTGGCCACAGCAGCCGGAGAAACAAGTGGATGGATTCGCTGATGGCGGAATCCAACAACAGGCCCTGTTCTTGCCACTTACTCTTCCCAAAGGTCACGGCTGTGGTATTGGGAATTCCAAATGCTGGAACACTATCAAGGATCATATCATCACATACTATATAATATCATGTGGATCATGCGCAATTAGTGCCTACGTTCAATAGAGAAACATATACGCCAGCTGGTGATTTTAAACATGGTTTTACTTTCATTGGTTCCAATGCTCTAATTCAACCATCCGCGAAGAACCATAAGCTAAGAATGTGAAATCAAGAACAATCATTTCGACAGCCGTAATAGCGGATGCAATAAAGCACCAAACTATTAACTACCTGGGTGATCACAATCCTTACCGCCAGGATTGACCAATTACCACTAACCAAGGACCATAGTGGCCGCTAATAATCAACACAATTCATGTTGAATGGACTTTCCCTTCGAAATATGGTGATACAGCATGATATGGCCATGAAGTCAGCACTAGGAAACACCATCGGTCCTGTCTGGGTGGTCAGCTGACAGCAAACGCATTGAGTCAGAAGCGCAGGTGGCGTAGCAAAGAGTTGCAAACGTGCATACACCATAAGTAGAGGCATGTCGAAATACAAATGCACCTATATAGATACATAAGCAAATAGATACACAAACAAATGCATTCCTTTGCATGAGTAGCAGTGGGCAAGAGGCCGCAAAGGAGTTGCTGCGATGCCTGAAAATCAGCGGTGGTATCATGAGCTATGCATGGCCTGCAGTTTTTGACTGGAGTCTATCTGACTTGGAGACCCAGTACAAAGATGCACGGTTCGAGCCTACGGCTGAGATCACAATGGCAAGGGCTGTTGAATTTCGATTCTTTTCAGAGGCGCCAACCGACCTGTTTCGCTGCCTTCAAGCTAGGCAACCTTTTCTGAGTCTTGTCGGAGTTGCGCACACGTTGGGGTTAAGTTTGGAGGCCTCATATGTTCACAGCTGTGTCAAGGCAGATGATTGGTTGATTGATGTTTTGAAGAGTTGGCTAGTGGTTGGTGAGTAGTTCAATTATGCACGGTTGATAGACACTAGTAAGCACGGGTAACAATGGTCAATGGTAACCCAGGGTGAATGATTCACAATGGTGGGTGGATGGATACCTCAATGGTTCAATCAACAGGGAATTGATCATGTGATAATGTTCAATCAATAGACTACTATAAACTACTCATGGTCAATCATCGCATTTTCATGGTGAATACAGTGGTTGAACCATTGGCTCACTTTTTATAGCCACTTCAATCAATTGTGAATTACTCGCATCAGTCTGGTGAGTAAGCAATTGAACCATTTGGTACCCATTAACGAATGGTGAACCAATGCCTCAGCCAGGCATCAATCTTGAACCATCGGCTAGCACCTATTATGGACCTCGATTCATGTTTGATCATCAGCCAATAGTGGTTAGTAGTGGCTAACAATGAACGGGGAAAATGTTCCAATCCTTCGCCGCTGCTGGCCATGATTTTTGACCAACAAGAATGAGGATCGCAAAAAGACATGGCGAAACAAACCAACAACAAGGATATGGTAGTTTCTGAAAATAAGGGATTCCCCCAAAATGGTTGGTTTATTATTTTGAAAATCGCCAAAAATTGATGATTTCGGGGGTATCCTATTTTGAGAAACCCCCACAGCATCCACCATCTTGGGGACGTCACCACACAAAAGAACGCAGAGATCCCGGACCAACGCATGTCGCCACCTGGCCCGTCAGATCAGCAGCGCGAAGTCGCACAAAGAGCAGGGCGACGAGTGGGGGAAACCCAGGAGACCTGCCGGGTCTTGCCATGGTATGCCATGGCATACCCAGCCAAACTCAACCCACAGAGACTCTCATGGCACGTGGGGCAACAGCGCCATGGGCCAAGTTGCTGGTTTACCAGTTCGATCAGCTGGCGGTAAATGTTGCACCGAGATGTATGATGTTCATCAACTTGCGGTCGCCGTTTGATTCCGCTGTTCAATTTCTTGTTCATGGTTATTGAATTATTGCCGACCATTGATTGTCGAATTGCAAGCGCAACAAATGTTGGGAAAATGGCCAACGGAAGATGGGATTATGAATTGTCATGAGAACACCCATTGGGAGGTTATGAATGTAGAATACGCAATTGTTTTGTTGTATAGAAATACAAAGCTGTTTTATATATAAATACATTATGAGCAATATGTTAAACAAGTTCACTTCTAGCAAGGGGAACCATCATCAACCGTGTAGGTAGATGTCACGTAATGATACGGAACACTACGTTGTGGCATCAAGGAGTCCTATTGCTCTCTCGCCAAACTATGCAATCGCCGCATGCCAGTTGGACAGCCATCGCCAAGAACAGGAATCGGGGGAATATTCAGAATACACCAATAGACAACCCATCTTTGTTGAGCCACCAGACATCACTAGCCACTAGGGTCACCATCATTAGCCATCAATGGCAATTAACCCTTGGATCCTTAGTAACTGCCAATATTTTAACCAGGGGGTAACCATCATCCATGACTTGATTCAATGAATGGTACTGGTGACACCACTTTGATCGGTAGCCATCGGTGCATGCGTCACCGATCATCATGCAGCACCAGGTGTCACCAGCCAGCTGAGCCGCTGAGCCGCTGAGGCGCAAGTTTCTGCATCGTTTCTTCCGGTCGCAGGAAGGGAAACCCGCGGACAGCAAGTGACCCGCGCAAGCGCTGATCAACCTCGGGGAACAGCGGCGGTATTGGTGCTATGGGTTTTGAACAGCTGCGGATCTATGAATGGTAACCGTTCAATGGTTATAGTGGCCGATCATCTGGCTGGTGGTTGGGAGGAGCGATTTGGAGTTTGGGGTATCCTTGTAGCCCTTTAATGGAACCAAGGGGCTACCAGGAGTGCCCTCACCTAAATGGTAAGGATGGTGAATGGCTGATGAAGGTGACTGATAGTGACATTGGATGGTGATGCTTGATGATGGTGAATGATGGTGATTGATGATGGTTGACGATGGTTTACGTTCGATGGTGGTAAGTTGCTTGATCATGGCTGAATAATGATGGAGGTGGCTGCCGGTTGGAGACCATTTTCACCTCAGAAACTTATCGTCTAATCCTTCATGCCTAGATTCCCAAGTGGGAGGCCTTAGGAAGTCCCTATTTCAAAATGTGGTGCAATGGAAAGGACCAGCGTGTCCATCTTCTACTGCAAGCAAGAAGATCCGATCTCAATCAAGGCAATCTTGTTCACCACGTGTCAATTCATCATGAAGGAGGCCCCACCGGCAGGTGATTACACGTTATCTGCCATTGTTGGATCTTTTTATGGCTGCCTAAGCTACTTCATGAGTGATCCGTATACATCTATTGCCAACGGGATCACGGACCACGGCTTGAGTGGATTTGTCATTCGACTTGCCCCTGACAGTTTCTACCATCAAACTGAAGGCAGTACATTCGCCGAGATCCAAGAGATGATGACGAGGTCTGCCAAGAAGGGAGTACGTACTCAAGGGTTGAGATTTCTCCGCGCTGTGATCAGCCTGGAGAACAATTACAGCGCTGGAAAGAAGCTTTCTGAGCACATCCGTTATGATCTTCTCGCTGACTTCGGGTTGAAAGAAGACCCCAAGAACAGCAACCGGACAACTACCGAGCCGCCGCAGGCTAGGGACTGCAACTGCCGCCTGAGCAGATTGCTGCAGAAGAGCTGGAGGTTTTTGCTGCCAGGGAGGAACCGGAGGCGCTTGCAGGCCCCAGTTACACTGGCCCCTCCGAGCCTGGTAAGGGTCTTGACGCACCTGTTCTGACACAGGATGAGATCAGCGACCAGAGGAGGAAACTTCTTGATGAGTACATGGATGGAACCGAAGAGGAGCTGGCTACGATCGGAAGTTACCCTCCTGTGTCCCTGTCCAGTGCAGTCATCATGGTGTGCATGATTATCGGTACATGTGGTGCGTACCCTTCGGCTGTGAGCCTAGGGGTCATTGCCACACTTGCGGAGCTCGGGCGCCGGCAAGTCCGGAACGAGGATTTCATTTGCTTCACAATGTTTTCCTCGGCATTCTTCATGATCAACAATCATATGCAATCAGCATTTCCCCTATTCCATCAATAGAGCAACAAAATAGCTGCTGGTTTTCAAACATTTCATATTTTCCCAAATGTACGGGGACTGTTCTGGTTGCTTGGTTCATATGTTGCATGACGGGGTGGCTGTTCGCACCAGCCAATTATCAACGGTGCCGTGCTGCTGTGCTTCTTGTTTCCCGCGGCGCAGCCTCACAGGTACTGCCTCACTGAGAGTTTCTACGATCTCCTGGCTGGACTACTGGCGTCCCATGGCTACCCTTTGGCGGTTCTCAGGTTGCGACCTGGGTTGGTGACAGTGTTTTCTGGTTGGTGGTTTCAAACATGTGTTATTTTCAGTAGTAACCATCAACGAATGGTTGGTTGACAAATAATTACTATTCATAGGGGTTGAAACCACCCACCAGTTTTCATTGGTGTTCCTTGTTCCGAAATGACTGTTGCTTTCTGGGGAGGGGAATGGCCCGGCTATTGGTTAGTAAAGATGTTTAATTTTGGGGATGGAACTGGTTTAACAAGATGTCACGAAGAAAAAACGTTGGTGAACAGCATTGAGAAGGCACCAGGAAGACATGCTTTCAAAAAAAGCGAAATTAGGTAAGGTGTTGCGACATGTGCAATTATTTCTTAGGTGTGGTCACTAGGATGTTGCACAGGTGATGCTCATGGCATGGATGTTTCTTAATTAATCAAAATCAGGAACCCCCAAAGATATGGTTGGTTCACTACTATAATGACCAATGTCTTGGATGATTTGGGGGTACCGTTGACCACTGTTGTTGGTTACTATCCCCCACTACGTAGTAACCAGTATCAATCACTATTTGGTGGTCCCCTCATTTTAAGAAACACCCACATGGGGGGGTCTCAAAATCGGGACATCCCCAAATCATCCAATATAAACCATGTATAGCAATAAACCAACCATAGCTCTGGGGTACTCCTTGGGCTTGAGAAACCCACATTTCACTCTTACTTTTACAACCATTTGTTAACTATGATAATCCCCATATTACTTAACCGTGGACCATAGTAGTTAACCATTAGTTACAGTATCCTCATGTCTTGTTAGTGGGTTAACATCGGTGAACCGTTGACGTTTCACCCACAGCTGTGTGTCTTCGGAACCGGTGCAGTTCGCCAGTCTCCAGAGCTCCTGCCATCACTGGATTCTTTACAGTTGATGCCTGGCGATCGGTCCAGAGCTTTACCAACCAACCAATGGTTAACCAAGGGTTATAACCAAGGGTTATAGCCAGCTTATAATGGTTAATAATAGGGGTTAATAACCAACCATATAGTGGTTACACAACTACTGGCTGGTGGTTTGATTCACATGTTTATTTTCACTAGTAACTATTAACAAATGGTTGGTTGACAATCATATTTTTCATAGGGGTGGTTCAACCACCAGCCAGTGGTTGAATGGCTAAAATCATAAGGTATCATACTAATTAATAACAACTGGGGATATAGAAAATTGGCTGTATGTCAACAGGAAGCAAGAAATGGCTACTGAACTAGAAGCCAAACATAAGAATTTTCAAAGGTAAAGCCAGCACAAATAGTGGATTTTCCACTTCCAAACGAGTTTGCTGCTCTAGCAAACTGGTACTGGTCATGGCGAACTGGGGTGGCTTCACAGCCAGGGTACCCTCGGGTACCCACAGCCACCGGTCAACGGTAGAAACAGCATTGGCCATCAAGTACCCATCAATCTGAGCCATCCACTAATCAATCAATCAAATTGATAGTACCCATCAATCTGGCCCATCAAGTAACCCGTCACTATCAATCAAATCACAATTCGTCCTGACGGGGAACTTGAGCGTGAAGCAAGTACTTACCAAAAATTGTTTGAACTGGTCAACAATGTGTATCAGATGAATTACCATCACTAAACATGTTCCACTCGGATTCATCATGAAGCATTAGACACATTTCATATCACTGCAATGAACCACCATCAATCAGCCAGTTACTCAACCTCAATGGCCAGCAATCAAACTTATTTAACCATCACTTTGGCATCAATCGACCATCAGTGAATCATCAACTAACCAGTAGTTAACCCTCAAAGAAGCGTCAATTAAACATCAAATGACCATCGCTTAATTGTCAATTCACCATCACTTAACATCAATTAGGTATCAACTAACCGTCTATTCACCATCAGTCAGCCATCAATTATCCATCAGTTGCTCGTCAATTTACCATCAATTGAACATCAATAAACCATCAGCTAGCCCTCAATGACCTTCCACTTAACCATCAGCTCATCATCAGTAAACCATCCGTTAGCCCTCAGTCAACCATGCATGAAACTGTATCAACCACCAACCATCCGCTGCTGGCGCCATCACCACGACGCTTTCCCCAGTGAGGTTGTGCCCTGATCAGAGGATGACTGCTGCCGGAGCCCTGGTGATCTATTTGTTTAAACATGGGTGATGGTTCATAAGCATAGTCCATGGTTCATTGGTGATTCATGGATATTCACAGTGGTTCATAATGGCAAATAATGACCATAACTAGTGATTCGTTCATGCTCACAAAGGTAAATGATGGTAAATAATGACCATAACTAGTTAGAGGTTAATGATGGCGTTGATGCTTAAGAAATGGTTCGTGATGCTATAGTGATGCTTCATTGATGCTTACTGTTTGTTGACAAATATGTCTTCATGTGTAGTCATTGTCAATGATAGTGATTAAATGGTAGTTGCTGGTTTCAATTGGTTGATAAGTGGTTACTTCGTGCCGATGGTGAACCATGATTGATGGTGTTTCCCTGATGGCTAATGAACAGTGAATAGATGGATGATTAGCCATCAGCTAAACACCATCAGTTAATCTGATACATCAGCCATCGGTTAAACACCATGGTGTTGATAGCCGATCCATCAGTTCTCACAGATTAGTTGTTAATGATGGATGACGGTACTGTCAATGGCGAAATCGTAGCCACAGGCAGCCCAGGCAACCGACCAGGAAGCGACGCTTAAGGTATGAATGCTTAGAAGTGTGGTTGCCCAACTGAAATGGTTTTACGAACAAAACAAATGCTTAGAAGTATTGGTTTTGCCAATAGTATTTGGTTTTACCAACTAAGATGGTTGCTTAGAAGTGTGGTTGCCCAACCAACTAATAGCACCCTTTGATTCGTTATGTTCACCATCAGAGCCCACCATTTGGTTATGCTGGTCAACTCGTGTTTACTCAATTGGTGGTTTCTCAAAATGGGGGACCCAAAAAATGGTTGGTTTACTACTATCAATGGTTACTATTGGATGATTCCGGGGTAACCAAAAATTGAGAAGCCACCCATTGTTGGTAATTCATACTGAAACAGTGATTGAGGCCCCACCAGAAACACCAATTGGGAGGATCCGGCTGGTAGTTTCCAGTGGGGTAGTCAACGTTGTCAATACTCAATGCTTGGCAATGGTTCAAAAATTGATTCGTAATTGTTGCTTATGCTTGCTTGATGGTTGGCTGATGTTTCATGATAGTTACTTTATAACAACTTTTTATCTTCAAGTGGTATATGGTATGATCACCGGCTTATGTAAGTACAAGGTTGGCAAATTGCTCATGGTGCTATTTGACAATGTGTGCTGCATGGTTTGAAATGACGGTTGATGCTGGTGAATGGTTTCTTGGTTTTATACTCAACAATTCATTTCATTGTTCAGAAACCTGTGGCTGGACTTGACACATAGCTCACCCATCAACAAGCGAGGGTGGATTCTAAGGGCAGGGGGGCGTTCTTTGCCAGGCGCATATGACAAAATGAGTACTTAATCCATGAGTTTCTGCTCTGCACAGCCTCCATTGCTCTCTTTAGCGCACTTGTAGACCATCTTTTGATCCGAAATTCTATTTTCACATATAACTGTTTCCAGCCAAAATTCACCACGGTAAATGTTGTAACTCACTGATTGACTGTTGATTAGCTATCATATTAGTTGCAACCATAGGGTCCCATCATTTCAACTTTTCAATACATCAGACTAATCATTGAACATTGAACCCGTAATTCTAATGGTTACCAATTGATCAATGCTGATCCATATTGGCATTCGAATGGATATTACTGATCTATTAGTCATTGATTAATCTGAGCCCCGGATTAATGACGGGGGACCCCCCCCCCCCAAAATTATATAAACGTGCCCCGAAATAATATCGATGTTTCAAAGCTGCCTTTGAAACATCAACGGGGCGAGACCCGGGCTTGCAATGGCGGCTCGACTGAGTTGAACTTTAAAAACAATTAATTAATCAATTAATTGATTGATTAATTAACTAATTGATTGAGTAATTAATTGATTAATTAATTAGTGAATTAATTCATTGATTTCATTGATTAATTCACTAATTAATTAATTAATTATTTCAAAAAAAAGAATCAATTAATTAA
>VSDK01016958.1:10844-125140 GCA_009767595.1 Symbiodinium kawagutii
GCAGTCGTGGCCTGTCTATGATGCATTGCATACGTCGTGATACAGTGCTCTGCCAGTGGGACCAAATCGGTTTTGACTGAAGAGGTCTGGTGGAGGTATGATGGATTGCAAACATTTTGACACGGTGCTTTGCCACAAGTCTCGTGAAGTAAAACTGGCATGGTTGCGCAAACATGTTTGACAGGCGGTGTCCTGACATGTTTAGGCATGTTTAAGCAAACCTGTTGAGAGCTCTAGGGCTCATTTTGCATGGCCCACTGACATGTTTATAACTTGATTGAAAAATGGTCATGCGCAATGAATTGCCAGGCGAAGCCAATGCTTTGGCACAGGTGGTTCATTGCCATGTTTGGGCATGTTTAAGCAAACCTCCTTCTTGGCTCAGGTGGTTCACCGCCATGTTTGGGCATGTTTAAGCAATCCTTTTGGAGCTCTTGAGTGCACGTCAGATTACCGCCTGACATGTTGATATGCTGTGTGCCAGGTGAAGCAAATGATCGGCGCCTTAATTGCGCAAAAGTCGCGTGACAAAAGCTGCAGACAAAAGTGTTGCAGATCAACAGGTGGATTTGAAATGTCATGGTGGGGATCACTCGAAGTAAAGTAATTTTTACTAAGCAACTGTTAACCATTATTAACCAGCAACATTTTATTGGGGTTGATCTGCTTTTGCGGTCTTGGGATGTCCTGGGATGTCTTGGGAATCTTGCGGTGACTTCCTGGATGCAAAACTTGACAAGGTGAAAACGAGCATTCTGCACCGGACCTTCTCCAAATCTGGAAGTTGTCAACTTATCTACCATCAACCATCATAGTTGTTGTTGGCCAAAAAACAACTGACCATCATTGTTGATATACAGAATTAGTTGATCATCATAAACCATTACTCACCATCAAAAAAAAGTCATTCAAGCCATTTTGAACCACTATATGCGCTAATCCCTTCCCCTGAAGATCAATCCTCCCGTGGTTTCCCTGTCTGATTGGGGCCTGGAACGCTTAAACGCCGGCGAAAAGGATCATTTGTAACTGGTAATTGGTGATGATTTTGGACAACCAAACCAATTAATTGGTGCTGCTAACTGTACTTAGACTTGGCCATGGTAATTGGTATGTTGGACTTAGTGTTGCTTAGTCAACCCCTAGATTCTGTTAGTTATTGTCCATCACCAACCGATCCACCGAGCCGATCAGTTGATGCCAATCATTCTGCTTGTTGGTATGTGACGAGCAAGAGCCAGATGAGGAGAGAACACCAGCGGGAGTGCCAGGGGCCAGCAGGAGAGCAGGCAGATTCATTTGTGCTGTCCCAACTGTCCCTGACCCAGCAGAGGCCAGCAAAGCCATGATGCCATCAACAGATGCTGTGTCTTTGTGGAGAGCATCAGCCCTCCGCGCATCATGGAAGGCCTGAAATGGATCAGTGCTGAATTGGACGGCAAAGAAGCATAACAACTGTTTGGTTTTTCGCTGGCTCGTGGAGGTTGTGTTGCATCCTGAGCGTGCGACTGATGCTCCACAGCTTGCAGAGGATTTGCAAGGCCTCGGTGCAATGAACATCCTGTCGGATGAAGCTCATATGCGACGAGAGGAAGCGGACCGTGAATTGAAGGAGACAAAGAAGCGCTAGGCAGACGGGGTGGCAACACTTGTTGCCTTAGTTTTTCACAGATGGCGCCTCTTGAAACACTGAACAAGAGCGGGTCTTGACAGAATTTTCTCTGCCTTGGCAGGCTGTCCGGCGTCACTTGACCGGCTATCTCTTCTGGAGGAGCCCATTCTTGGCCAGCACTAAGCTCGGTGAACCAACCACTATACATGCATTGTTTACCATTATCAACCTGATTGTTAAGCATCATTGCCCCCACTATTGCTAGTCAATAGCCATTCTTACCCATCATTACCCGTACTATTGAAACCATTAATAGTTTTTGGCTTTAACAATTATTCTTTGCTAATGATTACTTTCCACCATTACGCATTAGTGTCAATCATGGTTTAGTAGCCATGGTTCTTCTCCACCATACACCTACCATGATTGAACCAGTGTCACGGCATAGGTCTCCGAATTGCTGGTGATGCGTTTCCTTCCGGTGGTCGGCGCTGGTGCCTTTCTAAGTCCCTCGTTCACCGATCGGTGAACGGTGACCTGGTCTCCAAGGCGGTGGTGACAATGGACCGTTTCTGGGTGAACCACGGCCTACTATTGCTGTTGAGAATAGTTTAGTGATGGGTGAACAACTATTTGTCAATACTAACAATTACTGGTGGCTCATAGTGGCTCATACGGGGTGATAGTGTTGCTAACGATGGCTTTTTAGTGGTTGGAAGTGGTAGTTATAGCTGGAAGATGATTGTCGTCCACCCAGAAAGCGAAACCATATCAACGCCATGTAAGTTGAACATTCACATGTCCAAAATAGCATGTTCGCCCCTTGAAGCAAAAGCAGATACCGGTACCATGGAGACCCTTTTGCGTTGCTGCGATATTGCCACAAAATGGATGTTAGGCAAAAGACAATCAGTGCAAAAATTGTAGATGAGCTGGGGTCGTGTAAAAATATGGATCTCTCCCAATTGATGTTGCCCTGTTGTTCGGTGTTGTCATCACACACCACACCAGAGTACATGACCAAGGGTCTCTCTTCATAAAGAGCCCAAACCCCGCAGGTGAAAAGCATCAGAAAGCCCAAGAAGCCCAATTTCACGCCTGAAGACCAACAGTTGTTGATGATGTTTGGCTAATAACCTTGAAGTCAGCCATGGCTATGTTGATGCTTAGCCAGTTGATTCTGTTTGGTTGATTGTGGTCGGTAAGTCTATTTTGTTGGGCCCCTGGATGATCGAACCTGTACTACGTGGGAGTTCTTGTCGACAGACTCTACAGCACGCTCGACCTTGCAGCTGCAGCGCCATACCTCAAGGGATCTGTGGCAGGCGCTAGCACCGTTTGTTTTTTTCATGGCGTCGCCGATCGCCCGCTGGGAGGGCACCGCTAGTCCCCTCCCGGATGATGATTTTGAACCCCGGCCAAGAGCTTGACGATCACCGAGAATTGGCGAAAGTCTTCCGTGCCCTCTCGGGGACTATGGACAGTATTTCGGACCAAAGTTTGTTTGAGCTGCGTCTTTGCATCACCGGACGCTTCTTCGGCTCAGCCATTCGTTTAGAACATCATTTCAGCATAACCAGTCAGTATCTACCATGTATTGGTTATTAGCCATCATGCAACTGTCACATTCCATCATCATTTAACAACCATTATTGTTTTCCATCATCTCAGTTAACCCTCGTTGGATCATCAATTGAACATTGTTTTGCCATCATATTTAGCAATTTACAGGTTGAATGGGGGCGTCAAGACCCTGTACCCATGGGGTGAACATACCATAAATGACCCAACTAGTGTCTGTCGAGTTGTTCAGTCACTATACCTTTTTGTTAGCTGGTTGATTTTAAACCATAGCCAACTGACGAGTAATTGATGGCTAATGATGCTTTCATAAACTGGTTAATGATGGTTAAATACCAATGGTGAAATATGGTGATCATCGATCATTTTGTGCTAATGGTGAAATGACAATAATCAATGGTCAAATACCGGTAAATTCTTGCCGAACAATAATGGTGAATGATGAATGATACTAATGATAACATTGATGATGATGGTCAATGAATTGCGCATCACCGGCCAATGATGCTTGATGATGGTTGATTGATGGTAACAGATAGCGTATAGCCATCATTAACCATCATTCAATCATCCGCTAACCATTAGCCACATGTTTGACCACCATGATTTCACTACCAGTTTTGATGGTAGTACTGATATTTGCGTTATCATTTACAACATGTTTATTGCCATCATAATTAGTACCATTGATGGTAATGAATACCATAATTTCAGAACCAATTGGCCATTTGACCAACCCCCTTTCCCTTTTTTGAGCATCAGGCTACACGATCTACGCACGGCTGCGGCTGGCGGCATTGGTGGCCGAGATGAATGGTGGGGTCCCGCTGCGGGTTGGGGTCATGTGATGGCGAAATGGCGGTGAAATCATGGCTAATGGTAGGTTGATTGGTGGTTAATAGTAGCTAGTGATTACTGAGAATTGGTTATGGTAAAAAATTGGTCTGATGGTCAATGGTTCCATGACCTTTAACCGATGGTTTAACGATCGGCAAACGATGGTTAGAGGATGATCAAATGACGATCAAATTCGTGAGATCTCGAAAGAACTACCACCACTACAATTGTTTGATTGCTGCAGTGATTGTAGCTGTTGGCGAATCGAAATAATAGCAAATCTAGTCGTGGATAGTGCTAATCTTAGTTAGCGATGCGATGTGATGCTTAAATGATGTTTGTTCGGATCGGTACTCGGTGCTGTTGCTGGATACGTTGGGGATTTGACTATGCCCATGATCATCGAATGGCCCAGTTGTGGTCACTAACCACAGGTACTAAGTCCAGTTGATAGGTGGGGGGTGATGGTCATCCAAGTACTTGGATGATCATCCCATTTGGTAATGTGGTTAGTAACCATGAAAAATATGACCTTCTTAGGGTAGTCACAAACTATGGTTAGCAATCACAAGAACAAGAATAAAGTGGCCATAGTTAGTAACCCACGAACAAGTGGTATAAGTTGGGCGACTTCCCGACCATGGCTACTAACCATGTACAAAAGTAGGATGAACATCGAAGTAGACATGTGGCCTCTGACAAAGATGTGCAAAGAGCCTTTGAATGGAATGTTTGTGATAGGCCACAGCATCACCGCTGCATCGGCGTCATAAAAAACTTCATTACTCCGGGTGGTTGGGGAACCTGCCAAGATCCTACCAGCTATTCCATATAGGTTCAAGATGATGCAGCCAGATGGCGATGGGTCACAAATTTGCAATTTGTCGCTGACTTTGCGAAAGATGTGCCATGATTTACAACCATCTACCATTGATTTTGACCATCATTACAATTGAGTAAGAATGATCATATGAACCATGACCAATAGAACTTGTAACCATTTATGGCTCATATTGTCCGACATATTAGCAATCATCCTGGAACCATCACTGACCAAAAATTAGACATAAATTCACTGCTAGTTGACTATCACCAAGAATCAATTCACCATTTAACCATCCATCAGCCATCAACTCACCACCGCCATCATTAACCACTATCAGTTTTCATTAACCATCATTGACCGGCATCACAGCCTGTTTTCCAAAGGCGAATGCTTGCTCGGTGGCTCAGCAAATGAGCTGTGGAATGCGCTAGTCCTCCAGTGGCGCCCAAACACACAGTGACAGCATTGAGTACTTCAGCAGCTTTTGCTTTGTCAGATGCACTCAACCATAAAGGACCTCATGTGTCACTGTGCCAGAGGACTTGGAGTATCTGAACGTGTACTTGCCCCGGAACATGCAAAAGAGATCAGTACGCATCCTGCAGAAGCCGTTTGTAGCAATCTGAGCATCTGAGCGCTGTCTGAAGGGCTTGCTGGGAAGAGGTACATTCACGCACTGTACTATGGCCACGTGGAGCAGCAAACCGGGGGTGATCTCCAAACTTATGATGATTTCACCAACGAAGCTGAGGCCAATTTATCATCTCGGACACAAGATGCCACGCAAACCAGAGGGCACTTGGGTAGATGAACAAGACGCCTTGAGGTTCGATGGCACTGGAGTGCCATTACTCATGTTCGCGTTGAAGGAGACCAAACTGCTGAGCATTCTCATTTGCAGCAGAAGCCTGACTGCTGATCAAGGCGGCCGCATCTTGGATACTCGCCTTTCAGCCAAAGTGAGACACGCCAGCGGGTCCTAGCAGTCATGTTCTCAGCTTGGCTTGCCTGTCGGTACGCACGGCGGTTCGCAGCACTGGACTCAACCTGGTGGAGGAGAGCTACGACATCACATGAGTGGATCTGATTTAGTCAAGATGTGTGGTGTTTTTACTTTGAAATCTCATTGGAATTGTGCAACTTTTCACTTTTCTGTTTTCTGGCTTGGCCATACATTCATTTTTGATGCCATCGGATCCTAGCTAGTTACCAGAGACCGTGCGCTCCTGATTGCGGACGAACGCAAGGGGCAACCATCATTGACCATCATTAATTTAATGTGGCTTTCAACCAGTACTGACCATCATCAGCCATCATTAACTAACCATTGCATATCACATTCTACTTGTACTAGTCTGCCAGTATTAACCCTGACAAAATCATTTTGAATCGTTACTGACCCTAAACCATTCACACAAAGCAGAAATCATTCACAAAACTGATTTAGTTGATATTAACCATCCTTAACCATAGTTTTGGAAGGTCTTAACCATCACGAATCACGGCTTCAACAGTCCATCCTTAAGGGTAGACCTTCCATCGCGCGAGCTGGCAGGCCACGACTCGGAAGATCCAGAGGTGCAGGCGGAGCGATTCCGAAGCGTCCGCCGCATGGTTCCCACCGCGTCGTTCCCACCGCGTCGTTCCCACCGCGTCAGCATGATGAAGAAGGCTGAAAGATGATTGGTGAATGTTGGGCTAATGGTTAGTTAATGGTTCATTGATGGTTTTTTGATGGGTAATGATAGGTTAAGTACTGCTTAATGATGGTTGATTGAGGCCTATTTCATTGTATACATGGTGAATTTGATACTTAATGGCTGGACGTCCGTCAATGACGGTTAATGGCTAGTACAGTAGTGGTTGATCAATGGAAATGAACGGTTGGTTGATAGTTAATGATTGGTTGGCTGGTGGCAAATTAATGATTAGCTAATGGCTAATGATGGTGAATCATATTCAATTTGATGGTCATTTGGTGGGCAATTGATCATTGATGATGGTTGATTGATGGTTGACAATGGTGAACAATAGTGGAACGGTGGTTGAGAATGATAGGTAATGATGGTACACGGTACGGCTAGATGATTGACAACAATGCTCGATGATATGGTTTTTTATGATCAGGCACTTGCAGGGATGATGACCGTTACTCATGGTAAGCAATGCGGTTCAATGGTAGTTGATAGTGGTCGATGTATACATATCATATATAATTTGGTCGGTCAGCTGGCGAGCTGATAGTACTGCATAACCCTCCTGCTGGTAGTGCCGGTTCTGTCGCCACGTACAACTATACTACGGCCACAACAACGACCAAAGGCCTCGAGTGTCCAGTACGATGTACCTGGACGGGCATTGTAACTGGGTGGTTGTTATGCTAGGCTCAATTGTGAACGTCGGCAGCAATGGGAAGAAGACTCCAGGTGTTTCTGACCCGAGCAGCTTCAGGAATACCACCATAAGTTGGTGGTGAGCATTGACTGGCATCAGGTGCTGGACATTTGCCGTGAATCGAATTGTGTCGCGGAACGACCCAACCCTGCATACAGCTTGCTCCCGCGGTACGTACAAAGACTGTCTGAGTTGAGAGAACAAGGCGTGATCCTGCTTATCAATTCGTACACGTGCTCTGAATACTTAACGAGGTGTGCACAGTGTCGGGCGTCGCCATCCAAATATCTTCCATTCAATTTTGACAACCAGCGAGAGAACTGAAATCGGAGGGAAAGTGTGGTCATTGCTCAAGATCTGTGATCTTCATACGTGAGGTATGGTGCATCTGGACGACGGCGCGGAGATTCTTCAGGAGATCCGAAACTTTGCACGTCTCATTGACTTCAATGGGATGCCGCCAATTTCGGTAGACTGATCTCGGCCTTTCAGTCGCCATGAAGCAGAAACAGTCGGTGCCAGAGCCACCTTATCTGACCATGGGTGAGCCACTCCAGAGCTCCCAGGGCAACACGTGTGACAATCCACTTTTCAACAAGTGGATTCGCACAGAACACTTTGTTGACAGTGTGCTGCAAGGTCGCCAAGCGGCCTACAATGGGCTGCACGATTTGGTGCTTCGGTGCCAAAACCTGCGGGTCATGGATCTTCTTGAGGAAAAACCGGGAAGCGCTCACCCATGGCAACTCCGCTGCCGGCTCCCCCCCCCGCCTCAGGCGAAGCTCCCGCAAGCGAAACAACCATAACCGATTTTGACATTCGTTGTAATCAGGAAAGGTTTCCGAAGCAAAATAATTTTGAAAAAAAATCAAGGTTGACATCTCAGATGATTTGCCGCTGTTAGTTTTGATCACTCACACCCAGAAACGACCCAGCGGAAATCAAGCTACAATCGGCCGTTTACCGCCAGTATAGTTAGTCGTCATTCATTCGGCAAAGGCTATAAGCCATCATTTTTTAACATGACACCATTGGCTGCGCTTTGGCGAGCCGTTATCCTTTTTCATTGAACTGTATATACTTGCGCAAAATTCATTGACACCTCATTTTTGACCAGGCAATTTGCCACACACCTGTTTTTCTCATATTGAATTTCTGAGGAAGAAAAAAGTTGCGTTTCTAGCCATCATGATTTTACCCAGGTTGGTAGCCATGTTTTAGCCATCACCATATAGGCAGCCATGAATGTAGGTAAATGTATGCATCCAACATTGACGGTTTCAAACTATCATGTACCCTATTGCCCGCTGAAAGCATTTTAAAACATTTGGTGGCTGCACCACTGGCCACTTGTCATATTAAGCGCCATTACCAACTATCAGTCAACATCATATGCCCGTGACTTGTTGACGACTGCCCATGATTTTTTCACACCGCTCATTTATATACATTTATTTACACAATAAATACAGGTGCGCCTTGTTTTGAATACAGTTGTTTCTTCTGAACCAGATTGTCCATAGTTGCCATGCCACCATTCATTGACCATACTGGTTAGGGAACCACTATTAATTGTTCAATTGGTTTTTTGATTTCATCACATTTTGTCACTAGGAAACACTAGGAAACATGATCATTTACCATAACGAACCATCACCCGGCATCAGGCATTAGCTTGAACGATCCACAACTATCGTTAACCATTGTTTACCAAACCGTATCACTGTTGTTGTTAATTACGTATTATTTGATTTAGAATTTTCACCCTTTTTCTCGATATCATTTCATTGCACCCATCACTAGCCATGATTGGTCGCATGATGATCAGCACGACATTACTCGCCGGGCCACCATCAATTTCTCCTACTTGGATGGGCATCCTCTCTGAGCCACCGGTTACCAAACAGTTTAAAACCCCTATACAAGGTTATTTTCCCACTGTTATTTGTCAGGCAACCATTATTAACAATTTGTATCAATCATGATTCACCATTATTACTCTTTGATGATTTACTACCTTTGATCCCAGGAATGATCTCCCAGTTACCCACTATCACCCAAAATCAAACATAACATCACCATCATTAACCAACTATGTTTATACCATCACTCCCCATGATCAGCCATGGTTTTATCAACTATGATTTGCCATTATCAACTGGGATTAGCCTTTGTTAGTTATGATTTTACCATGGCGAACTCTCCAAGGGAAACCCCCTAGCAGCACAGCGAACTTCGCAGGGCCTGCTCTTCTTCAGCATTTTGCCCGGCGGAGAATCGCACCCCGACGTGGAGGAGCCTTCGTCGCCCAAAGGCGATACCACGCTGGAAACCGGGAAAGGCGCAAGGGGCTGGAGCAACAATGCAACAGAAGCTTCATGACAAGCATTTCTGCAATCGCCTTTTCCCTTTACGGTAGGAGAAGGGAATGGTGTTTTCCTTGGACCTGTGTGACGCAGCAAGTAGGTTTTCAAGTTTTTGTCTTGTAGACCTCACAGGTAGCAACATCTTGCCCATCATTGCCGACAACCACAAGAATCGTTTACCATTAGTAGTCAGCATTACTTCCTGAATCACCATGATCAATCATGATTACACCGGCACTATCCATTAGGCATGACTTCATGACTGCGTATTGACCATCAGTATCATCAACCATCATTGTCCATATATTGAACCGTTACCGATGATGATTAACCATTATCAATCATATTTCGCCCTGATCAAGCATCGTGATCCAAGTTCTGGCCGCTTCATTGAACCCTCATTTACATAAGTTGACCAATCTCAACCACGTCATAAACCGTCATTCACCTTTGATCAACCATCATTTCACATTAATTCATCATCTTTTAACAGTAATTTAACCACCATGTTTCTCTTTTTGGGTTGGTTATGACCATCATTTAACCGCTACTTAAGCACCGCTTCACCATCAGCGAACATCAGTGAACCAACGATCCACCATCATCAACCAGCCACTTCACAATCAGTAACCATCAATCGATCACTATTCAGCCATCAATTCACTACAATCATTGAAGATCACTCACCATTTCAACTTAACCACTATCCACTAGTTCTCCACAATTCAACCACCACTGAACCCAACATCTAACCTCTCAAGCACCATTAAACCACCATTTGACCCAAACATTTCACCACAACGCCACCACAACGGCACCCGATTCACGGCCGCGGCTAGGCGCCCCTGGCTCCGTGGCCGCACGAGCGGCCCGGGGGCTGGGACATGGCCTGGCGCGCCAGGTGCGGGCCGTGGAGGATCTGTACTGCCTATCATTCATGGGGGCAGGTTTCTCACAATGGCCCTGGGTCAATATTAACCAACCAATAATGGTGGATATTCCCCAACCAACTATAGGGAAAATAATGGTTAATCATAGGGGGACCAGGGGTTTCTCACAATGGTTGGTTTATTAGTATTAATCATTAATCATTAACCATTATTAATCATTAATTGACCCATAGCCACAGCCATGTGGTTGTTTCTCAAGCCATAGGGGTACCCCCAAGTCATCCATTTATAGTCATTTATATGAATAAATCAACCATTGTTAGGGATCCCCTATGGCTTGAGAAACCACCATATAGGCAGGTTTGGGTGATAGCTGTTGGTGAGTAATAGCTATTGTTCATTGGTGATAGCTGTTAATGTAATTATTGGTGATAGTATTGGTGATATCTGTTAAGGTATTGGTGATAGCTATTGGTGATATTCTGGTTGGTGGTTTGATTGACATTTTTGATTTTCCCTAGTAGCTGTAAAGAAATGGTTGGTTGACTAATATTTGTCATAGGGGTTGAAACCGCCAACCAATATTGTTAGGCAGGTATTGGAGACAGCTATTATTCATGGTGAGTAATGGTGAGTAATGTAACTGTTAATGGTCTTATTTATTGTTAATTCCTGTGGTGATGATGATGTTGATGATGATGATGATGATGGTGGTGGTGAGTAATGATGGTAATGGTGAGTAACGTCAATGAGTTTCATTGATAGCTTAACTGTGTTATAGAATATAGCTTGTATACTGTTAGTTCATGTATTGGTGAGTAGTGTAGTTGTTCATGGTGATACTGATGACTAAGTAATGATGATATATATGGTTACCAACGTATTGTTAATAATGTATTGTGAATGCTGAGTAATGATCCACCATGATAAAGTGATAATGGTGATGGTATTGGGTAATGGTGAGTAATGATGATGAATGATGACTATCAATGAAACTACCATCCACGAAACTGCCTATGAACAATGATTCATGATGAGTTTATTGTTAGTACATGGTTTTGACTAATGATAACTGACGCATTTTCAATGATAATCATTTATTGTCAATGGGTTCACATCATCAATCATACATCATTAATGTTCAATAATATGATACTAATCCATCAAAAATGCATCAGCTTATCGTTATTTATGGCTTATCATTGACACTCGATATCAAGCACTCAACCCTCTGTCATGTTGATGATGATGTTGATGGTGATGGTGATGATGATGATGATTAATCATGATTTTGATTGTTACAACATTCACAGTATCGGTTTAGTGTCTGACCACTAATGATATTGTTAGCCAATGCTTGGTTTTTAACCAATGGCATGATATCTTAGGGCAGGTATTGTGATTAGTGTGTGTTAACTAACCATTGTACTTGATCACCAATGTAGGGTTTGGATGTCAGCACGGTTAACAATCATATTAACCATGTTGAATGATTTTGAACTGATGGTGATGATTCAATGAAGATTATTAAATGGTTAGTTAAAGGGTGATGATTTGTTCTTAGCGCCACATGGGTGTGTCCAAGAATGCTGAATCCAGATGAATTTGCTGCAAGATTGCGTTCAGATGAATGCGAAAACTGCGTGTCATCAAGAACTGTTGAGCCGTCACCTACGATACAAAATTTGTTAAAAGAATCAGGCCAAGGACAATTGGTTTACTTTGAGAAGGCATGTGTCGGAAGAAACCGGACTGCTTATCTTGAATGTCTTCAGGGAACATAGCAACTGGCAGGAACATCGCGAATCCGATCAGAGTAGCTTGTCTGCTCGCTGACAACAACACCTTAGTGCCATGAACGCGGAAGTGTCGATGATTAGTGTCGCAGCATTGAAGTAAAGCTTGAGGAGGAGGATGCAATGAAAGACGCTCTGAGGGCTGCACGCGAAGAATTACCCTACATTTCCAACATTGCGCGACCTTTCCGTTGGCAAATCACGGGGGCGCCAAGTGCTGGTCACATTCAATAACCGGGATGACGGAGGGTGGCATGCACGCAGCTGCGTGCACAAACAACACCATCAAATGGCCCAAGCCACAAACAATTCAGAGCGGCCCCAAACACATTCAAAAATCAAGGACCGAAAACCAGGACAAATGGAATAAGAGGACGCAACTTTCGTGAAAGACAAACAACAACAATAATAATAACAACAACAACAGCAACAACAACAACACCAACAGCAACAACAACAACAACAGCAACAGCAACACCATGAGCAACAGCAACAGCAACAACAACAACAACAACAACAACAACAACAACAACAAGGAAGAACCAAAAGGAATAACAAAAACGAGGACAACAACAACAACAAAAACAACAACGGTCAACGACAAGAAAAAACATTTGAGCACAATTTCCATCAAAAATGAAGACAAACAGTGACAAACAACAAAAACAACACCGATAACAAGAAGCAAATCAAAACCAAAGCACACCACAGAACAGATGGCAAGACACATCGAAGCCCAAAAGCAAACAATTCAACTGCAAAAACCACACAATTCAACAACAAAGCCGCCAGCATTGAAGACGAACATCAACGCCACCGCTTCATCTCAAACAAGCCCTCCTCTCTGCATGTTTTCCTTTTTTGGAATCTTCCGCCACCGCCTTGCGCAGTCACTATGTTAAGTGGCATTGCTAATGATTGTCGGCACCTAAATGAAAGCATCATTCCCCATCAACTAACCCTCAAGTAAGGCGTGCGTTCATCATTTGATGGATGCGTGGATGGTCGCTGCCCCACGTTGCTGCACCGTTGCGCTGCAGCGAGGTGTTGCAACGGTCCACTGGCTGGCGATCAGCATCGGCCGCCTAGCAGAGTTGGCCGGCTGGTGAGGTGTGTGGTGGTGATGGTGCAAGTTTTGCTAGGAGATTCCCTTGTGGTTAACAGGTGGTTCTGTCAAGATTTCATCAGGATTCTAGGGGATCATCATCAACAATAAGGACTGTTGTTGGTGATCATTGATTGAAAAATTTGGGTCAATCAACAATGATGCTATGGGTCAAGCAGTTCACCAATCAATTTCATAGCGGAGAGTAACCCTTCCATAGAGAAAAGAATGTGATAGGGGAAATTTAGATCATTCATTTATCGTGGGAGAATCAATTATAAATTGTAGTCAATGGATCAATCAATTTTGATTGCTAATCATGTATTGAGTTAATAGTAAGCAACCAATAAGTGGTTAGGTGAACATCCCAACCAATACTAGTGACTGGTCATTTTTGGGATGTTATTGGATGTTCACCGGCAGGGGTACAGCCACTTTGCAATTCAACAACAGATCATTGACCAGATTGTTGGCAATTTTCTGTTGGCCATGGTGATTGTTTATCCCAAGTATCCGCCGGATTTTGCAATTGCGGTTCTGGTTTCTGTGTTTTTTTGTTTCCATGCCCATCTGTTCTTGTTTTTTTGTTCGAAGGATGTTCCTTGGAGATGGTATCCCAAATAGTTGCGATAGGTTGTTGCTCTCGTTCTTTGGCAAACCCAAATGGTCGTGTTTGACGAAGAAGGTTTCGAGGGCAAGGGCCCGGCGAAGAGGAAGAGCCTTCCAAAAAACGCGATGAAGCCGGCCATGCCCCGGCTTCGGTTTTTGTGTCTCGACATGGTCCCCCATCTAGCTTATATGTCTCCTTGGCCACTTGTGTCTCCTCAGCTCGTCCTGGCAGGCTTCAGGAGCGGTTGGAGGCGGCCGAACAGCAGAACCACCGGTTGAGATCATCGGCCTGGTGTCCAATGAACTTTTGAGCGGCTCGGCGGCGGAAGGATTTGGGGGAAGCGGGGAGGAGGAAATGCCGGAGGACGATCCTGTGGTCGAAGACTACGATAAACCGGCAAATCCTTTGAAGGAGAACCTCTCGGAGGAGGACGCCGAGCCTCCACACCCTCCACAGAAAAAGCCAAAGTCGGCATACAACCTCTTCTTCGAGCGCAACTACCACGAGTGTCGGAGGGAGCGCGGCGGCGATCGCAATGGTGCGATGAGGCTAATTAGTGTGCGATGGAGGAACGTGCCAGCACCTGAAAAGGAGAGGCCTCGTTCGCTTTGACAACGCATCATGTTCCATTGTCCACCAGCTAGTAACCCTATCAAACATTGCCCAACCGTTTTTCTTCGCCAACTATCAAGTGTGGGCCAACCATTGTGAGCAACAAAACCAGTAGAATCACCTAGCCGCTCTTGCCGAGGATGAGACCATAGTTGCTTCACCCCTGTTCAGCATCATTGATTATTTTTGGCCATCATTCACTTATCATTCGGCCACCATTCAGGCATCATTAACCATAGTTCTAAATTGCATTCCCTTTCATTGCGCGCAACTATCTCCTAGCATCGACTACGGTTTAACCATCATTTCAGCATGATTCAACTAGCAATCAAGAACCATTAACCATCATTAACCATCACTGACCGTCATTAACCAGCAACTTTTCTACCCTTTAACCATCATTAAGCACTGTGCATCCATCACTCTCCCTGTTGGCGCATCAACCGTCGGCGATCGTCCAGCACTTTGAGGATCTCTACGATTTGGCTGCGGCCATTTGTTCGGAACGAGACTCTGAGGAGGCGGAGCAGATCTGCAGCTGGGGTTGTGATTGGGGTATGGCGAGCTGGGCCAAGCAGTTCACCAACCAACATTTATGGGGGACAATCACCGACCATAATAGGCAAAACCGTGGTAAATGATGGAGGAACCAGGGGTACAAGGTTTCGACCATAGCCGTATGATGGTTAGTTGCACCCTAAAAGATATTTGAAGTAAGTCCTACAACCATGGTTAGTTTCCAGTGATTAACTGGAGACATCCAAGTTGGCTGGGCAGAATGATGTGACCAGCGGAACTGTACCATCCACTGGCGAATGATGATCAGATCAACGATGGTTCATGGTCGATGATGATTAATCATGATTAATGATGCGTAATCATGGCCAATTGATGATGATTGATGACGGTTGATGATGGTCGATGATTTAAGATGTTGAACGGCCACTGCTTAATTAGTAGACAGCTAAATTGTATTAAATTGTGGTAAATGGTTGATGAGTAAATGGTGAGCATCCATTGGTCATGAATGATGGTTAATCATGGTTGATCGATGATGGTGATCATGCTGGTCATGCGATGGTGATGTGAATCATGATGGTAGTGCTGGTTGATGGGTAATGATGTTGAATCAAGTTGGGCTGGGTTAGCCCAGTTCTCGCAGAAGTTTGGGGCTAAAAACATGGAGACTACAGACGTTATCATGAATGTGCTGTTTAATGGATGTGTGATAGGTACACTCTGGTAAACTGACCCGGAAGTCAACAATCCACCGTTTTTATAAGGGTTTACTACATGAACAATTGCGTGTTTGAGTTTCCAGATAGGTTTACACGAGGGTGCATTATGGTTTTTGAATAGCTGTGAAACGGGCATTCAGTGTCATTCAATGGTCATGTAGAAAAATGTGTTGTTGTTGTTGGTTGATTTAAAGTTGCGGTGTAGATCATTCCTGGGCATGTCCAGGACAACAGAAAGTTACCCCGAAATTGATACACCCATTACTCATACCAATTTTGTTGGCGGAAAAATGATTTCCTTAGAATAGAAATGGATGCATGGTTGCTGGCTTTTTAGGTGATTTAACCATTCTCTATTTTCCCTAGTAATTATCAACAAACAGTCGGTTGACAAAATATTTCATAGGGTAGTTTCAACCACCAACCAGATACTCTGTACCCCCAGTTCACCATTCTGAAGTACGGTGGGGCCGCGATTTTGTTGATGCACAAAAAACTGCCAAATCATGAGGGAATCCAAATCACAGCAACGACCCCTTTGTGTTTCTTTTTGTGGGTCTCAACTTGGCCAAAGGGATTCATCTCTTTGACGAACGGGTTGGTAGTTTGAGTGACATGTTTGACTTCCCCAATGATTCTGGGATGGCTGGTTGCTTGAAAAGCCAATATTTTTGAGATTGCAAAACCAAGCACCATCCAGTAATGACCATTATTCATAACTATTGAGTACTAACTAACCGTGGCTTGTAAGCACATAACCACCAACCGCTTATGATGAACCAGTCTGAGCCATCATCACAGGGTTATTAGCCATGGCCCTGGATTCTTAACATCGTTGATCGACCATTTTTAGCCATCATTAATTGATATTCAGCCGTCATCGCCCATTCTAGATCTTCTCAAAGTAGGGGACCCCCGACAAAATGGTTGGTTTACAGTGGCTTGTAATGGTTGATAATAGGGGATAATAGGCGATGATACTGGTTAATTAAACAACTATTGGTTGGCTTATTACTGCTAATAATGATTGATATATACTATGTGGGAGTATTCCTGTTTGGGAAACACCCAGTGTAATATTGGCTGGTGCACCGCCACCCATTATGTTTGAATATTGGTTGGTGATGATTGATGATGATTTGCCACTATTGGTGGCTGGCCGTTTCAACATACGAGACTCAAGAGAGGTTGTCGCGCAATGATGTGGTGTCGCCTGAATGGCGGAGAACCCCGCGTCGGGTGCGGAAGTTGAACCTTCTGACCATGTAGAGGCCCAGGCAGTATCTTGTTTGAAACTCCTTCAAGCACTTTTGCTTGTTCCCACAAAGATTCTGAATAAGAATGCCAGTGGCATGGCAGGGCGTTCAACCAGATTCGTCACATTGATGTGGATTTGTTTTTGCAGGGATCCCAGAAATGCAAGCAGCAGGATGAGAAGGTTGGCACGGCTCCTGTTGAGTTCACTCTTTAGCGCTGCCAGTCGAGCCACTGGACACAGCTGATCTATGGTCATTCGAACGTGTGCAGAGCAATCACGGGCCGAGCTTTCCATGAGCAATGGCAGAAATTGCTTGCAAAGAGCTAAGAGAACTGAGGGTGGAATAAAACAGACATTATGGCTTTACCTGACGGCTCTTGTGTGACTGTCATCTTTGGAGACAAGGTAGCTAGCTTAGCTTTGTTCTTGTGAACCAGCACCTGGCAACACATTGTAGGATTGCCATGGTTAACAGCTGGAGTATCATGGTTGACAAGGATTGAAAATAATTGTTGATGTCATATAGGAGTTCATAATACTAGATGATGGTTAATGATGGTAAATAGCCATGATTAAGAAGTAAGATGATCAAGATTTTCAGTAAGAAGCTCCTATTAGCTGCTTCCGTTCAACCCGGTTCGGTTCACTAACGGTTCGGTTTTCCACGGTTCCCTGAACAAAACGGTTGAGCCGGTTCCGTTCACAAATGGTTCGGTTCCACGGTTCCAGTTCGGTTCCCGAACTTCTATGACAGTAGTCACCACTATTTTTGAACCATAGCTAGTAATAGCCGTTAATTAATGATCATCATCGGCGGACGCTTGTTGTACATCGGTTGCCACCGTTGTTGATGCTGCCAACGAAAGGCGGCTGGACCACAGACCTGTACGGTGCAGAGGTCGGTTCCGTGTGGTTGGTGGTGGATGATTGCAGCTGGTTGGTGGTTGCAATTGCTGGGGCGCAATAGCATGATTGGAAGAGGGGTCTTTATCAACCATCACTAGGGTTATACCATAATCATTTTCATTTGGAATTTCTTGCATTACAATAGGTCAAACTAGGGATGGCCATGATATAGTGAAGGTAGCTGATACAATAGCTGATGGGGATTCTGTAGGGCATTATAACCACATACATTATATACAGCCAAGTATAGATACAAGGGATCAGAACCAACAAGTGGTATATATAATCAAGATGGCTAGTGAAGGTTGATGACTGTTAGCTGATAAATAGCTGATGCTTGGTTCGGGCTTGGTTGTGGTGCTTCACTGGATAAGGATAGGATCCTCTTTTTCAATTGTCTTGTGCATTTTGTAAATGCCGTGCAAACTGCCAAGTTCACGCCCAAAATGCTGCAAACATGGGATATCCTCAACCATTTGCTGATGGATCCTCACCAGCAGTGATGCAAGCAAACAGATCAATGTAATTGGGGTTGATATCTGACGGTAAAGCCACTATCATGGTAATGATGATACTTAACAGTTCCCAGTTGATTGTTTGATGAATTTGTGCTGATATTTCTTGGCAGTTCATAACGCACCAGCAATACAGGATGAATACAACAAATAATCAAAAGCTTGTGACTATCAAAATACCAACGAGAATCGTTGGCTATGACAGGGAATGGGTTATGACCAAAACAAATCACACATGGATGTCCAACAAAAAGATTGTAACAGTTGATTGGCGAAAAACGCGGCCAGATCCTGATGATGATGATGATGATGATGATGATGATGATGATGATGATGATGGTGCAGTGATGCTTATTGTTGAGGAATATCAATGCGGACAACAGGTAGAGATGAATGGATACAGCCAACAATTCCATAGATCGCTAGGTCCCATTCACACTCAAGCGCAATGATGAAGTGTTCACCATGATCAATCATTGTTAATCATCATTACCCACGGTTACCATCTGCCAAAAGCAATGATTATGTGATTCCAACCAACTTCGACATGCTGCCAACGACGAACGATCATCAACCAATGATTCATGGAGTTGTTGATGATTCTTATTACTGAAAACACCCACCAACAACATACATGCGCAACAAGGTGGTACGGGATGTAGACATCACAGATTGAAACCAAGTGATGACCATCATTTGCTCCAATCATCAAATGCTCGTAGACATCAACCATTTCTGCCATGATTAGCCAATATTGATCAGTAGTGATTTTTATTGGGGCTAATATTCATCAATAATGACCCTTATTGGCCACCATTATATCTATGATCGTGGCAACTGATGTTAATCAACTAACAACCATCAGAGGCATCAGTGGTGGACAGACAGCAACAGATGAAGGGGTGGATAGTCAGAAGCCACAGCGCGATTACCTTCATCAGTCATGCACCGTCATGCTTCGTGACCAAGTTATACAGGCGTGTATCCAGTTGCTCCTAGGCATTGTAGAAGCAACTGGTGACATTCACCATGCTTATAAATGGTTATAGGGGCTATAACCAAACTTGTAGGCCTGTATACTGGAGAGTAGGAGCTGTCCAAGATAGAATGCAAATTTTCGAAGGTGCCAATGATGGAAACAGAATTCATTTCTTCCCACGTTCTTGATGGTTCTGGGACATCAAAATCGAGATAGCCACTCCAAGGATACCCACAGCGATGGCCAAGGCCGAGTGCTGAGTCCCAGCCCTCCCGGTTGCGACAACACTTGCATAGCGAGGTGCCATGGTGCTTCCTTGTAATTATAACACAATTTAAGTTCTTGTCGATGATTGGTGGCCACTTGGAGGTGATGATGAGTTAATTGTTTAAGCTTACAATTATATTTCACTGGGAATGACTTATTGTTCAACCATGTTCAACCTATAGTGTAGCAAAATTGGTTTATTACAACCATAGATGTTGATAAACTACCATGAACATTGTTAAATGAATTTATGATGACATTACTGTATTCAATAATGATTGTTGTTTAATTTACTAGGTGCAACTGTTCTTGATTATTCTAATCTATTGCCTATCTAATTACGGTTAATGTTCACCAGTTGCTGGATTATAGTTGAGGGTTGGAAGCCAATCACCTAGAGCTGTGCTCACCATGCCTGCTTCGCACAGAGCCGCGTACAGGGCACAGCTGCTGTTCCAACGCTCGCGATCGAAGCATCCTGTGGGGCCATCCCAGGTGACGGACCGGTGACCGACGGACTGATCTCATGGAATTTCCGAACGGCGGATGAGCTAAAGGATGAGTTCATGAGATCAAATGAGCGGATGAATTAGGCATTAACCAACCATTCACCAACCATCAATACTAGTTTAGGAATGTTTAGCTTGACCTTGGTTGATCTACTGCATGAACTGATGAGATAGTAAAGTCAAGCCATTGAGCAGGTTGTTTTCAACCACCTTGGTCGATCTTTGGCGACCTTGGCTGATCACTGATATCCCAGTGGTAAAGGATGGGCAAATCAATAGCCATTGACCTGGCGGAGCTGATGAGCTGGTGGTTAGTAGAAAATTGGCTGACAAGCTGATTAATAGGGGATATAACCATTTATTAACTATGGTTAATATAGGGGATGAAAAAAACAATATTAGGGGACAACCATAAAAAGCTTTGGGTCAATATTAATCAGCCAACTTTCGTGGGGGATAATCACCAACAATTTCATAGGGAAAACAATGGCGATTGATTGGGGAACCAGGGGTACAGCGTTTTGACCCACAGCCATTTATGGTGCACTTGGTGGTGTCAAGTAGCGGTTTGTCAAATAGTTCGCCTGGTGATATGAAATGGGTGTTGAAATAGACAGCCCATGATGGCAAATCTCTGGTGAATAGTGGCGGAACTTGATAAATGGTGGTCAATGATGGTGGATTTGGTGGCTGAATGATACTTGATCAGCTGGTTGAATGGCGTACTTGATCTTATTCAACTTGCAGTTGATCTTTTGCTTGGATGATGGTTGAGAAGCTGGGAAATGATGTCCTACCATGGACCGGGGCGAGTTGACTAACTGGGTTTACTAGGCTATATCCAGTTGTGGGAGATACAACTAGCTTGTCAAATGGCTAACGAAATTATAACCTTTGGGGGCCCCACCTCGTACACTCACAGGAAATCGGGGATTAAGGTCGCTGATTAAGGATAATCAATGGTGCAAAATGATTTACCAATGATGGTTGAACAGGGCGAATCCTTGACTGAAATCGTTTAGCATATTCGATGGTGCAAAAAGGTTGCAACAACCATTATTGATACGTTCAACCAACCTTTGTTGGTGGGTTTCTCGTTGCAATAAATTGATTAGTGGTGGTCAATCATGACTGACCCTCAAGAATGTCTATTGATATTTAATCA
Organism: Symbiodinium kawagutii; assembly: GCA_009767595.1. Classification (NCBI taxonomy): domain Eukaryota; class Dinophyceae; order Suessiales; family Symbiodiniaceae; genus Symbiodinium; species Symbiodinium kawagutii. The sequence continues at coordinate 32,311 of VSDK01016958.1, forward strand.
TGCAAACATGTTTGACAGTGGTTGATGAATCACCATTATTGCCACCATTGGCCCGTAGTACTATTAGATATGAGTAAGTGGTTATACAAAACCATGGCTGATAGTGGTTGATTTGTTCAAATGGTTGTGTACAAAAAGGGTCTTAAGATTTGTTCTGAAGTTTTAAAGCCTGATGTTTCAAGATTGATGGTGATCAGCATCATTGGCCGGTGTCGAAAAAACAATGGCTATGACAGGTGTGTTAGTTGTGGTTTGTAATGATTAATTGTGAATCATGGCGCTAGAGATGGTTGGTAGCGGTTGATGCATCGTGATGCTTCCTCCGGCTAATGTCTTTTTCCATCATGGCTAATATGACCGATAATAGTCAACACAGTAATAACCAGCGATAACCTGCAAGATCCATCAAAATGGGCAGCAATAGTAGAAAAGAGTGTTAACTAAACGTTTCTGGCGGCTAAGCATGGCTAGAGGCTGCAACGATGTTCAAGAATGGCAGTAAAGGCCAATGTGTTCTGATCATGGCTTGTTAAGCTCACGGCGCTTGGGTCCCCGAACGCTGTTCAGATCCATTTCCAGTCAGCTTGTCGGCATGCGCACACCCCTTTTTTGGGATGGTGATTGGCTTGACCCATCCGGTGGTATATTCCCGTTTTTGGCGCTTGCTATCCACCTTCTATCAATCATTAACCTGCTTATCATCACCTACTATCAACCATCAACCAGCTTACAAATAATTAGCTGACCACTCAATGCCATCAGTCAACCATCCTGACTTTCATGATACTACATGAACCTGGAATACCGCAATTGCACCCTGCCACGGTGAAACCCAAATTTTTGACTCTGCCCTGCAAATGGGTTGGATATGCTGCCGAAATGATCGTGTCAGAGAGTCTGCAGATTCCCATCTACACTGCCACCTATTGGAAATCATGATTCTAGTGATGCATATACGATAGTAATAGTCGATGAAGCTGGCTACTCAGCGGTTTATAATAGTATGTATCTACTCATGGCAAATTCATGGTTGATTAATGGTTCTGGTGATGTATGATGATGGTCAATGAACGATTGCGAATGATGCTGTCATAGCGGATAACCTCAGTTGTGAATATCGGGTCATAGTGGTTACGAATTTGCAAGAATGGTGAACTACAGCAGCGATATTGAAAGACAGACCCTGGCGCATTGCCGCCAGACATAGGCTTCTTCATGAATGGTGTACCCCCTGTCGCTGGTGGGTTTCCAGATGAAGAAAGCCATTTGGGGATGGTTGGAGAGTGCCAACATTGGTCACATAACCATAGCGATTGTAAATGATGGCTAGTAGTGGGTGAGAATGGCGAGCAATGGTTGATAGGGGCTAATGTTGATCAATTGATTGCTAAGAACAGTTCATGACTTGTCAACAATACTGAATGAAAATGGATTTGTCCATAAATGGTGTAACTCAAAGACTAGTGGAGTTTTTCGATCAATACTATGGCTACTGTTGGATGGTCAGTAGGTACCCCAGGATGGTTATAATGAGCTGGTCAGAGATGTAAATATGAGCTGGTACCAACCTCAGCAACAATCCTGCGGCGAGTATGTGCACCGTTGTATCTGGTGAAATGGTTCCCCGCCCGGGTCTCCGAAAGCATGCAACGCACCAAGGGCCTAGATTTGTTTCGTATAGCATCAGTCACAACCGAGATCACCAGCAGAATTTGGAATTCAAATAAAAGCCAAATTGATATACAAATCTTGGAGTTCTGCAAAAATAGTGAAACATGAGAGATGTGTTCAATAAGATTCTCAGGGTGGAAACATACAGGATCGCTTACTGGTATGTTGATAATTCACATTCAAATATTATTGACCAACCACGGTTGACAATCATTTGCAATCACAAACCATTACTAGCGGTTGGTAGCAGTAGCCAATCATCGTTTACTGGTGACATGCATGCCCGGGAAGCGGCCAGCCACATGAACCAGACTTAAGACTTGAAGAGGGCTCTGGTTGATAGGTCCTAAATGGCCCCCTACCCCAGGTCAGGGTCGTTTCTCCACTGGAATGGACTGGAGGTAGGGTAGGGGCACTTCCTTTGCCATGGTAGACCCGACAACTAGATGGACACGCGACTTGGATCATATCCGCACAAAACAAGCAGATTTTGGAGACTTCTCTAGAAGTATTTTTTTCACTTGCCCCTAGACACACATGTGTATCTATATTTAGATCTCAGTGAAAACAGTCGTCATTGGCTCGCAACGAAACATTGCGATCGTAGAAGAACTCAGTCAGGTACGCTCCTGGAATTGCGGGGCAAAGCTTAGCAAGCATATTGCCAGGTCAGAAGATTTCGGATTAGGGGGTCGCAAGGGTTAATAATGGTTCATCACGGCTGATAGTGGCTCATTACGGTTAATCCAACAGTTCACAATGGCTAATAGTGGCCAATCATGGCTCATCATGCTTAATCATAGTCAATGATGGCGGTTTATTATGGCTAACATTGATTGATAATGGTTGATGTTGGTTCACAATGGCTAACAACGGTGCATAACAGGGGCACCCTGGAGCTACCTGGACGGACTGATTGGTGGGGGGGACGATCTCAGGATTGATCAACTCCGTATCGTTGTATCGTGCCACGTTGATCGGTGGATCAACAGACATGAAACCATGATATTTGGAAATCTGGAGGTTTCTCAAAATATGGGACCTCCGAAGGTGATTGGTTTAGTACTATAACTGACTCATTTGGATTATTTAGGGGACCCGTATTTTGAGAAACAACCATATGAACACGGTATATCGTGGGTGATTTACAGACACTAAGCCCATGGGTGTTTCTCTCATGGTTGTTATATCCATATGGATCCGATTGATATAGATTCCATCATTTGGAGATACTAATCCTGACATCAATCTAGAAATAGTTGAATCTGATGGTGTGCCATTTTTTTGTTTTTATTTTCCTATGGTTTATCAATACGAAGTCCAAGGCCTTTGTTGTTGATCAACAGAATGTTTACCACTGAAGGAGGGGTCCCAACAAAGGGGACCGCTAAAATTGATGGTTTATTTTTATAACTGGCTCATAGAGGATTATGTGGGGGTACCCTATTTTGAGAAACCACCAAATAAGTAAGAATTAGTCCGGGATCGTTTATCAATAGTGGCGTGCCATTTTAGGGCGATCATTGCGATTACGTAAGGGAGGCTGGCTGCGATGCATGCAGAGCGATCCACTGAAGACACCGACGGCAACCAGGCAACAACAAGCATGCCTGCCGCAAACGACACTCTGACCAGGGTCTTGCAAGGGATTGAACGAGGCCAAGCCAAGCTTCAGCAATTTCAATCACTCTGGTCAACAATGGCATTGCGTCATCGCCTTGGTTGGTAACTGTTGGTTGGTGATTGGGACGCGGTGTGCTGCTTGCAACTTAAGGCCGGCTAAACGTCAGGGCGCCTGGCTGCAAAAGTTTGGAGCTTCTTCCCCAGGCCGTCAAAAAAATTTACAGTTGAAAAATGGTCAATAAGGGTTTGTAATGGTCACTGATGCTTGCTGCTATTGATGGCTGACTCATTGACGTTTGTGGCATGATGGGCTCTGATGGCTGAACAAGTGGAAATTATGTTGGGGTTAGGGTAGCGAGGGAACTTTCATCCACAAGACATGCTGCTGGTGGGTTTTTTATCATCCAACATGTAACTTGGCCACAAACAGTGGGCCATGAAGATCTTCCGCGCGCAACAAGCGTGCAGTTCATTGCTGGATCTCCGGTATCGCCACCTCCAGCAAGTAACCCAGCTCTAAACAATGGAAAACCGCTTCTGAGGCAGTTCTCCTCATGCTGGCCTTGGGAGCCCTGGCACCGCTATTGGTGGCTTTAGCATCTCGCCAAAAAAGCAGATTGGTGCAGCTGGTGGTTGTCGGGTTCCCTGTGGCCAGTGGTGAAGACTACATGGTTGATGGTGGATACTTGATGGTTAGATGACAGTCAAGAGTGGCTGGTAGTGGTAAGTGATGGTTCAAAATCATCAACATTATTGAAAATCCATTACATAGAAAATGATAAAACCTGCTGCAAAACATGATGTTGATCGGTCCATCCCTTCCACCTAACTAATATCCACAGCTGGGAAACCCAAAGAACTCAATGCCAGACCGGGGAACCCAGAGAAAACGTTGCCACGGAAATCCCATCACCCCAGGTTGCCAAGCGACCCAGTTCCTTGATCAATAAAGTACCTACGATTTCACGATCAATAACCATAGAACCGTTAGTCATTAGCCAAACCATTAATATGTAACCATCATAAAAGTATCATTATCCACTATATACCCACTGTTGAATCCCAAAAATTCTTCATTAAACAACTACGTAAACATTGTGAACCATTACTTATTAGCCCTCATCAATTTTACATCATCACCGTAACTATTATACAACCGTAAAGTCATCAGCGTTGAGTCCTGGTGCATCATTTACCTATCATAGAACTACCGTAGTTTCCATTATACACCCAATTTTTCCACCCATAACTTTTGCATATCTCCTAATCGTACCTCTAGTTATCAGCTATTAGTTATCAATTGATCAATACATATCTATCATAAAGCCATCATTGGTAAACTGGCAGATTTAATTCCCCACTATTTCACCCCATATCTCATCATGTAGCCGTTATGCAGCCGTTACTTGACCATGATTTTGTCACGGTTTCACCATCAAATCTCCATATTTAATAGCATTGACTAATCCACTAACCACATTTTCTTCGGTTAACCATACCAAGCCGTTGATCATTTAAGCCATGAATCATCAACTTTAACTATCATTTACCATCAAATATCATGATGTAAATTATAACCATTATATACGATCAGAAACCGGTCTGTGGATCGTATTTACAAAATGGTATAATATACTCGTGTTTGGTATAAGTTGGCATTTGAACCATTCTTCATAAAGCATACCAACTTACACCAATTATCAACCATTATAACCATGAACAATGGCCATCAATCAGCCATGTAACCAGTATTTAGCCATTGTTTAAGCCCATACCAATAACCATAACCATTTGTCATAGTTAATGCACACCACCATTAACCATGATATACCACCATATATCGCTCTTAAATAATTATCGTACCATTGATCAAAACCGCTAAGCGTTAACCATAAACATTTAAGCATCAATCATTGCAACTATAAACCAACCTAACCTGTAACCATCAATACAACTCATGACCATTACAGAATCATTACCTAAACATTAATCAGACCAACTTTTGTCCATGAATTAACCATTGACCATAACCATAGTTACAACCATATAAACATTATTGAGCCGCTGCTGAAGCCCAGAATCGTTCTTCAAACCATGAACAGTTATATGCCACCCTTAAACCCATCAACTATCATTGATCAATTTACTTCCACAAATCAAACCCTCTTCTGCCATACCCAACATCTATATACAGCATACCAGGCTGCAAGAGATCCATGATATATTTACACATAAAAAATGTGATACAGATACGGGAACAACCTTGAGGTAAATATTGAACTACAGACACCAAGCAACTGCACAACTTTACGTTAGTATTGGGATCACACGGTCAACAGAGCTATGGCCGATTCTGACCAGGCACATGCTCGGCCGCTTATGGTTCTGCATCTTAGCTCGAAATGTCTGACAAGTTTCAACCATGCAGCCAGCATCATAAATTTTTTGGGGTAGAACGTTGGATCCTCGCTTGAGCAATGAGGCCAAAGAGGCTTTGAAGCACTGCAATCAGTTCTTGTGGATCACACACGCTGAAGTGTGGACCGAGCGTTGCACCTTTGCCGACCAAACAGATCATGGCATTTTTCCCCGTAACTTGCTTGATTTGCCTTCTTGGATTTCGGCTTACGTACAGGACAGCTCATCCTCAGCAAAGTTGGGCAGTCCTTTGGTTTGGGTTGTTTGGTCTGCAAGGCCTTTGCACAATCCCATTCGCAGGAAATGGCCGACGTCCATAAAGTGTACGGCAGTGTCAAGTCGGATGTATCCTCAATGCCGATCAGCAAAAGCACCGAAAGCTCCAGCTCGAAGAGTTTCTCCGCCATGGCGGGGTCAGCCGGTCCAAGCAGAAATCCAAGTTTCATCAGAAGGCTCATCTCGTTGCTGTTTTGCCCCTAGCGCCCGTGTCCTTGTGCCCAGGATGCACGTCACGATTTCGAGCTAGTGCTGGCAGATGTTGTGTTGGGAGATTTTTAGGTCCAATCTGTCGTCCTGGACCTGCAAGCAGCCGCCGGTCGCAAGCCTCACTAATCATTCATTAGATCATTGTTCTCCCATTAGTCACAACCATGACCCATCAACCATTACTTTAACCACAATACCACTATAATCATGCATCAACTTCACCGTACCGACCATTAGACCAAATCATTGATCAACCATAATCACTACCATTACCTGGGCCATACCAACTCTAATGCTCGGTCAACCATGACCGACGAACCATTGCTTTGACCATATCAATTCTATTCATTTGGTGGTTCTCAAAATAGGGGTACCCCAAAATCATCCATTATTAATTATTTATGTTCATAAACCAGCCATTTTTGGGGTCCCCTATTCTCAGAAACTGCCATTTATCATTAAACCTCATACCAACCTATCACCATTAGTTATAACCATGACCCATCACCATTACTATAACCATACCAACTATAATCATTTATCAATGTAACCATGCCAACCATTAAACCAAATCAGTGATCCCGACCTATCATGAAAACTTTGCCAACTAGAATGCTTGGTCAACCATGACCCACCAACCATTGCCTTGACCATACCAATTTTAATGATTTATCATTAAACCTTTGCCAACCTATCCCAACTTCATTCCAAGCCTCGTTGCTCCCGGGGCCGAGGCCTCATTGCTGTGGCGCTGGTGCCCTCGCCTGGGCCTTGCATCCCTGCTGGGGGCGGCAGCGGCCATGGCCCATTGGCGCGGACGCCGAGCTCTGGTGGGTTGAACAATGGTTCCTAGGCTAAATGAGTGGTCAATGCTGGCTAATGATGGTTTTTGATTAATGAACAGTTCTTAGTTAAAGATGGGTGGTGGGTTAAATGAACGGTTCATGATTTTATGATGGTTAAGGACTGGTTAATTATGGTTAATGAGTGGTGAATGATTGCTCAATGACTGGCTCACGATGGTTAGTGAATGGCTATTGATGGTTCATGATTGCTGGAGGACTCATTGAAGAATGATGCATGGTGGCTAACGATGATTGATGATAGTTAGTGAGTGGTGAATGATGGTTAAGGTTAAGGGTTAGTTTAGACTGCAGTCCTGAATCGGAATTGGACGGTGGGTTAGATGAGTAGTTAATGATGGTTGCGGAATGGTTACTCATGATTAAAAATTGGTGAATGATTGCTTAATGAGGGGTAAACGATGATTAGTGAGTGGCTATTAATGTTTCATGAATGCTGAAAGACTCATTAAAGAATGATTCATGGTGGTGACTGCGGTTGCTAATAGTCAATGAGTGGGAAATGATGTTTGAGGATGGTTTGCGACCTGTGAAACCATCATCAACCCATCATCACTGCATCATCAACCTGGCAGCACCCCATCACCAACCCGTCATCAGCCCATCATCAGCCCATCAACCCATCAATAACCCACCATCAACCCGTCATCCGCCCACCATCAGCCCATCCTAGAAATCTCCTTCCTGTTGATTTTTTAATTACAACCCTTCAGATGCTTCCTTTCGACGTCAGCTTGCAAGATCCAAACATGTTGACTTTCAGATGCATGCAGGAGTTGAAGACCCTATTCCTTCGTGAAGAGGGGGAGGGAGTGTGCTACACAGGCTTCAGAGTCGGCAATGGCTGGGGTGGCCGAAACCTGCCGCGGAGCGGTGTGCTTCACATCTCTTTCTTGAGTGCGCACTTGCCTGGTTGGCTTCACGTGCAGCCGTAAAAGGACTCCGTGATCCATGCCATCTCAGCCTTGTGCAACGGGGAGGTTGTGCAGCTTCAGCTGGCGCCCAGATGGAGATGGCTTGGGCTGTTATGGCGACGGAAGTGCTTGCCGTGGGGAAGACAGTCTACGAGGCAAACAAGTGGTACTTCACGATGGAGAATGCCATTGCCAGCGCATGCAAAGAAAACGCCCGCAAGTGCCTTGCTTGGCTTGCTGCTTTTCTTGTGTGAAAATATCATGCGCAGTTTCCAAATAATTAAATAGTTCCATATCCAAAGTTCGGAGGTAATCAGCCATTAGTATGGACAGTTTGCAAACACATCTCCGCAGCTCCGCCCCATGTACATGGACATCCATCTCCACAGCATTTAGCATAACGTCTTCGGACGGCAAGGGATGTGATCGCGCAAAAGCATGCCACTTCCGATTATTGATGGTCGTTGTGTAGCATTGGGTGAAAGTGCTTGTCCAATGACGGCCCCTGTTGGTCGTTGTTACCTCCTGCGAAGATAGCTGCGGCACGAATGGTGCAGTGCAGCTTGGCAGATTATATCACCAGCCCACCACGAGCCCATCATCAACCCATCATCAACCAATGCTCAACCCATCATCCGCCCATCATCAGCCAATTATGAGCCCACCATCAACGCATCATCAACCCAACATCAACCCATCATCAGCCCATCATCAGCGCATTGCTCCCCATCAATCGGCCAGTCACAGTGACCCCTGGTTGATACCGGTTCCGGCGAATTCCAAGGCGTTGGGAGTTGGTCGATTTGGCCACAGCGCATCCGCAGTGGGTCACATCCATTGTGCTGACGCTGGCCGTGCGCGATTTTGGATGGCGGGAAGTGGTTGGTGGATGGTTGATCTGGTTGATGGTTTGAAGTCTTTTGAATTAGTGGACGGCTGATGTTGGTTGATAATGGTTGGTTGATTTGTTTGTTTATTGATTGATTTGTTTATTGGTTGATTTGATCCTGGGTTTGGTGGTTGGTTTGATGGTTGATTTGATGGGTTCTTGAGCCATAGGGAGCCCCGCAAATTGTTTGGTTTAGTACCAAAAACCGTCCAACTAGGATGATGTTTGAGTACCCCCGTGACTTGACAAACACCCATACAGCTTATTTCATGGATGATTTGATGGTTTATTGGCTGGTGGATGTTTAATGTTGGCTGATAATGGTTGGTTCCATGGTTGATGGTTTAGTTGCTGATTCGGTGGTTTAGTGGTTGGTTCGATGGTTTAGTGGCGTTTTGACCGTTCATAATGGATATAGCAGTTGATGTTGGTTGATTATTGTTGATGCTGGTTGCTGATCTCATGGTTGATGATTGGTTGATTGATTTGCCGATTTCTTAAGCCATAGGAAAACCTAATGTGGTTGGATTTATGACCAAATCTTGAGTTGATGATGGTTGGTTGATGGTTTATTAGTTGATTTGATGGTTGACCTCATGTTTCATGTGGGTTGTTGATCTCATGGTTGATCTCATGGGTTTGTTCAAAACAATATGCCAGATTTGTTCAACGGAATGAAGGTTGATCATTGTTGATTTTTAGTTGGCATATTGGTTGATGATGGTAGATGTTGGTTCAGAGTCGGTGGATAATTAATTGTCTATTGGTTGATTGTATGATGGTTGGTGCAGGGCGCCGACTGCTGCGCCAAGTCGGTCGTTGGATTACCGAGTTGCAGCAGATCCTCACTTATGACGGATCGAATGATACGATTTGGCCTGGCTTTTCTCGAGTGCAGGCAGAAGGCTTGGACAGTTTCAAGTTTCTGCGGATCTTCGGCCGAGCAGCCAGACGCCAGCCTCAATGCGACTTGCAGGAAGCTGTTGGACATGGCTGGCGGGAGTCCATTTTGCCGTTCGACCCTAAGTTCTAACCCGTCAAAGTAATCCTCACCATCACTATCATCGGATGCGGCCCAGCATGGCCAGTTCCTCCTCAGCATGGCAGAGGACGTCGCGACGTCGTTTGGAGGACGATGCCGACACGGTTGGTTGCCCTGGCAGGCAGGGATGTCCGGGAGCACAAACATGTGCATTTTGAGGATAGATATGGCTATGTGTCACTATTAGCCGTCCAAAAGTAGAAAGGTGACCGTCCCAACAAAGATCAATTATGGGGTCATTTTTAGCCACTACCACTCACTGTTCGCCATGGTCAGCCGCGAATATCCGCCATTAGGCATTATTGATTAACCATTCTACATCAGCGACGATGACCCAGCAACTCCACTATCGGCAACTATGAGCGATTGTTATCCATCATCTGCCGGCTTTGCCCAGTTGCAACCCATTATCCACCCTTTTACTGCTAGTTGCACTCTTCAGAAGTCATTCACCACATTGTTTGACATATTCTTAACCATTCATGCTTGCTTCCTCCGATTTGGCTACTTGCAAAGATCCAGGATTCGCCATCACAATGGTCTGTAAGCCAATTGATTGCTGGCTTATCCACCATCAGCGACCGCTGGCTTCTTGGTTAGTAAACTAATTGGTGAATACTTTACTTGCACTTTTCCTGACATCTTCCCGGTAAACCAACTGGTTATTGTCCACCATCATCGAAAAACCAAGTGAAAGCTTTTTTGATGGTTTCTCAAGTACTAGGGGTACCCCCAGATACCAACCAATATAAACCACCATTTGTGGGGATCCCCTATTTTCAAAAACACCCGACTGCGCAATAGAAATCAGCCTCCGACTATGCTCCTGCATCTCAGGATGGTTCACGCCATGCTGCCGCCGCTGGGTTCTGGTTTCAGTGAGGGGGTTGGATCTTTCTGCAAGCAGGGCGTGGTCCCGTAAGGGTTGGTTAATGGTAGAGGCTGTTTGATTCATGGGCAACATAGAGAGTTAATAGGTTATGACGGATATAGCTAGCCAACAATCACGGGGGAATAACAGCAATGTGATTGGTTGGTAAACGATTGATAAATTGGCGGTTAATTTGACAGAGCTGCTTAGTCACTGGTTGTTTCATGATGCTTGAACGAGTGGGTGAATGAAGATCACCGACCATTTAACAATAACAGTGGGTCATAGCGGCCATGGTTGGTTGTTTGCTTATCGATAGTGGTTGGTTAATGGTTGGATCAAAGTTGGGTTTATGGTTGCTTTACTGCTTCATGGCCATCCTAGCTCCACTGCAAGGTCACCCGATCCATCCATGCTGGGCCGCAAGCTTTGTGGTGTACCAATGGCGTACCACTCGAGGATGTTGAGGATACGCCATGGCTATGGCCTAACGTTGCTGCTGGCGTATCCCGTTGTCACCACATGGCTGAACTACGCTTGCTTCTGCGGAATAATTTCACCAGAACAAGCACAGGAACAATCACCTCGATCACGAGTAAATGCCGCAGCTAGTTTTTACAGAGATGTGAATGCTTTGCCAATGAGTTCTTCGCTGAAAAGATCGATTGGGATGATACTGGGATGAGAGGTATGGCCAGGTATCGTAAAGGCCAAAATGGTCTCGATGAGTTACTGGGTAGCGCACCAACTTATAGTTGCAAAACTAGTAACTGGCTGATGAAACATTCCGCGCACATTTATACACATTCGTACATATTCCTGCACGCGGTTAGTCTCCTTTCTGGCCAACCACGTTCCTAATGCCCACGACCATCCAACGAGCCCCCGAACTTTCAGAGCACCAAAATCGCCCATCCAATTGGTTGATCCCAGCGACCAAGAAACCAAGCACAACAACCACCCGTTGCAACAGCACAACAACCACCCGTTGCAACAACTAGAAACCATGCCTCAACTTCAACCAACCTCAACCATGCCTTCACAATGCCTTAACCATGCCATCACCAACCTCAAGCAACCCACATTGTTTATACATTTCTCAGTGTCGCTTCGGGTTTTTGTTAAGCAACCAAGCACCCCAGGAGCACCCCAGGCACTGCAGACTCCAAGGCTCTTAGGCGCCTTCTCCGCTACGCGGCTCATGGTGGAGGGCCTCCTCAGCAGGCGAAGAGTGGGTCAACGAGTCGTCAACGAGTCATCAACTATGGCTAAACAAGTGGCCGTCAACTCACCATTGATTCTGGATGATACTTATAGATTGGCCTTGAATGGTGACTTGATGATGATTCCATGAGTGAATGAATCAGGAGTTGATGATAAAACTGTTATCATGAATTTACTAAGATTAGTGATTCTAGTTAATAGAAATGTTTTTGTCGTATGGCGGCAACCAGTCCGAGAAGTGGTTTTCCGGGGACACACTTCATCAACTGAAGCAGGTGACTGTATGTACTTCACAGGGTGTGTTTCAACAGTTGAAAGTTGACAGCATTAAAGAATGATGGCAACGATGAAGATGGTCATTCAACAATTGGTGGTGAATTGTTATTGGGTGGTCAGGTCATGACAACCCTGGGATCGATGTCAGCAAATTGTGTGGGGTGGCTGCAGTACCCAATTTACCAGTCGCAGACAACGATCGCGACAGTGTTCAAGCACAAACATGCACTTGAGCTCAGCTTCCTCAAGAACTGGCTCAATCCCCAGTACCAGATCCAGATCCTGTACAGCAAGCCGGATTCTTCAAGACCGGACATGCGAAGCCTGTCGCAACCGGCTGTGGCGCTTTGCCGCGAAAACTTCAAACAGCCAGCGTGGCTTGACTCCTCGGTGCTGAAAGAGGGAAAGGTTGGCCCTTGCCGGCTCTTGGAAGTCGCAGACTTTGTGGGGTTCGGCGACGAGAATCGACCTGGCCCCAGCGCGCGAGTTGAGCAGATTCTCAGCCAGCACGGCTTGATTTAGTATGATTTAGTACTATGGTCAATGACCAATGTCATGGTGGCATATGCCTAATGGTGGTTAGCAACGGGTACTTTATCACCCAAGGTTGGAGGTTTCTGTTGCGAATGGGATAGTGCATGTGCTTTGGAACCAAACACAGATATGGTGGTTTCTGAAGCCATAGGCGAACGCCTAAACATTGTTGGTTCATCACCATAAATGAAGCAGACCGGATGATTTGCAGGGTCCCCTATTTTGAGAAATCACCATGCGGAAAATCACTATTTCCAACGATGGTTTTCCAGTAGTCAATGGTTATTGTGTAGATCGGCAAATGAGAGAAAAATTAGCTAATCTGCGCATCGGCAAATGATCCGCAATCATGGACTTGCGAATTTCCTGCCAACTATGTTGGATTGCCGGAGGGCACGCTGACACGGATGGGGGATAAGGAATGTCACCACCAGCTTTGATGAGGGTAACTATTCACCACTACTAATACCTGATGGTGAAGGTAGCTCGCCCGCTTGGGCATCTTCACAATCATGTTTATCTACTTGGTTGTTTTAAACATTTTTATGTTCCCTGGTAATTATTAAAGAATGGTTGGTTGATTAATATTGCTTAAAGGGATGGAAACCACCAACCAGTCATCGTTTTGGGTCTGACTATGATTTTAGTGACTGATGACCGTTGACAAACAACCAGCATGACTGTATTCTTCAGTATTTCATTGCCAAAATCTCGAATAGTACGATTAACTGCCGGATTGGCAATTTCCTCAACTAGCTGCTCATGAATGTCCACTACGGAATTACCACAACTGGCAGTTTCGTAGGTAATGGTAACAACTAGTTCGTACTTCGTTACTACCAAAGTTGCTCGCAATAGCTAGCTAATATTAACTAAGTTAATGAACAACCATGGCCAAGAACTAGCATGAACTTCACTCCCAAGCTAGAATAGTAACTACTTCGTAACTTTACCATTGCTAAGGTGATTGCTGACCACTATTCTTCGCCATGGTTAATGTAATTACTGAACAACCACCAACTCCCAACTCCCAACACCAAGTTACCAGGTGGACCCAGTCGCTGCCGAGGCATTCTATGGCGGGTACCACGACTGGAGCAGATTCGGGGTTGCTGTTCCTCTTGCTCGGAGGCGGATTCCGGTGGCTCACGGTGTTGCTGCCAGTGGGTGTTGATCAATCACTGGTCAATGACGGCTAAATGCTGGATAAATGATGCCCAACCATGGTCCCTCGATGGTTAGTTTATGTTAGGCGATGGTCACTTAAAGTTGATAATTATCAACCGGCTTCGATTATTGCCAACCATCATCAACCATTAACCCACCACTCACTGTCATCAAGCAAGCAACATCACCAACCATCACCAATCATGGTCAACCATCAGTGCCTGTCATCATCAAGCATCGTCAACCATCATCAACCGTGATCGACCATCATCAACCATCATGGCGAACCGGTTTAAACGATCATTGAGCAGTATCAATCATGTTAACCATTCTAAGACATTGTTCACCACAGAGTGGTACGCCCCAGGGATCGCGAACTTGGGTTAGTTCACTAGGCTAACTACCAGTAATGATAGATCTACAGTAAGTGGCTTGTTAAATAGCGAATCTTAACCAACTTATGAATATGATGCATCATTCTTAATTAATATTAGTTATAGGTGAAATTCACCAAGATTGACCATAGTTAAGCCCTAAGTAAGTAGCTTATCTTCATCATCTGCAGCACCAACCATCTCCGCCAGCTTGGACGTGGCTTCGGCTTTGGCAGCGCGTGCAGGTGGGAGTAGGGGCCGAACCCGCGGCCCAGCTCCTGGGGAGCTGAAGGATGTGATGTCACGGTGAAGGATGGTTGGCCATGATGGTTGACGGACGCTGAAATGATGGTGATGATGGATATATGATAGTGTTTGCTGATGTTTACTGGTGATGTTTACTGGTGATGGTTAATGACTACAGCTTCGGGTGAATGATGATTGATGGTGAAGGATGGCCGTTCCTTGGTATTTCCGGTTTTCAAAGGTGTTTGATGATGGTTAGTTGATGGTTAATGCATCGTTAATAATAGCTATTGATGGTTGATGACTACAGCTCTGGTTGATGGCTCATGATGATTGATGGTGGTGAATCATAATTCAGTAGTGGTCAATAATGGTTAATTGGTGGTTCAGAATGTTTTTCATAGGTGTTGATGGCTAATGCCTACATGTTAAATGGATGTCCATGGTGGTCAATTGATGCTTAATGATGGTTCATGGTGATTATATAGCGGCTGTGTGATGATTATTCAGTTTTATTGAGAACAACGATGAGTAGCGACGGGCCAGGATGGCTTCTGGTGGTCAACAACGACTACTGATGCCTGGATGATGGGTTGATGATACCCAACAGTGGTTGCATTAGGGTCAAAACAGTTGTCGACGCTGAATGAACAGGTTGTCTTAATGGTTGTGGCCAACTGGTCGCGATGATCAACAATGGTGCACAAACGGCGGTTGATTTCGCGTACAGATGAAGAAATTGGTGGCCTGAAGATGTTTGGATAGTGGTTCATTGTTCAACAGTGTTTCATGGTGGCAAATGATAGCAGAGTAATGGTCAATGGTTAAATGTCCTCATGATGCAGTGGGTAGTGATGTTGAAGAAACACCATTGTCCGTTCAAGATGCTGAACCAGTCACTAGTGGTTGGTGCTGATCAATGTCGCTTAAAGTTGATGATGTTTGATCCATAGTGGATAGTGGCCACTAGTGACCATATAGCTATTCATTGCAGGTTCTGATGAAGCAGAAGCGTCACCAAACATGGTGCCCAGCTGTAACAGCTTTAGGGGCTGGTCCTCCCATTCGTAGGGTTGTTGAGACCGGGGGATCCCCGAGCCCCCAGAAGCCAGCTCGACAGTTGAAGCTGATCCCTATGACCATGCTTTGATGGTAGCTTTTTGGGCGTTGATGAAACATCCCAACAGCATGGAGGTTTGGCGATGCTTATGAGATGCACGATGACATACACTGTCATTGTCACATGTAAGGCTATGGGACACAAGGAGCGCATCCATCAGAGCTCGGATGGCCGCCAGAGAAATCGCCAAAGAATTTTCTTCCGCTGGAATTCTGCTGAATAGACCGCTTTGAATTGAAAAACCTTGTTCGTGGTTGGATTCTTCCGTCTTTTACTCAGCGCAAGACAGCGGAAGTTCAAAGGTCCATGTCAAAGAAAACAGGGACTGATCTCCCAACTTTTAAGTCTGCATCCTCATGCTATCTTCTGGAATTCCACCAAGCATGATGATTTTTTTGGGTTTGTCCCTGGCTCATCTTTGGGCAGGCCCTTCTTGGACGCCGTGTCCGATACATATCTTCAACGACCGGGCTGAAGACCGAGTTTCTCATGTGGGCGGAATTTAGTGCACCTGCCTTTCCTCCGAGCCGTCCAATGAATTCGTTCAGCCCTTGATTAGTCTGCGGTGCCTTGGTCCCAGGATTGGAACTTTGGTCACCGGCGTTGCCCGCTTGGCTGGCCGGAGCCGTTGGATCACATGTGCTCTGTCGGGCAGTTGGTGCTAGACTCGGTCTGTTGCGGCGGCACTGCGGCGTAGCGCGCTACCATGCCGAAGACGCCCGTCAGCGACGTTCGAATTGAAGAAGTCCTGCAGGTGATATATGGCTATGGGTCAATAGTGGCCAACCAACTAATGGGGGATAATGACCAACAATCATAGGGAAAATAATGGTTAATGATGGGAACCAGGGGTACAGGATTTTGACCCATAGCCATATTTTGATTAGCCGCCTATTGACCGCTAGATCACCATAGCAATTAGCCGCCCTTAAATTCATAGCTTTTGTCCCACTGCCGTTCGCCATGTCTAGTTGGCATGAATCATCTTTGAAGATCTTGGGCCCTGATCAAAAGATCCTTTTGCAAGGCTGCAATGACCACTACCAATATCAATCACCCTGAACCATCATTATTTGTTGCTGCCGGTGTATGCGCCCTTGTTGTTCACCATCATCCACCATTTAGACAAATTTACGAGCCATAATTCACCGACATTATTCACCATCATTCATCAATTTGAACCCCAAGAATAACCATTCCAATTGACCATTGCCCATTATGAACCGCGAGTGTGGTTGGTTATTGATTACCTTTGATACGAGCATTGGCCGAGCCATCGGTAGTCATCTTTCACAATTAACTATTAACCATCAGAAAGTCAATACAAACCGCCGTTTCACTCTTGGTCTAGCTATACTGAACCATCACTGGCCATTGTTTCCTCCTATCTGGGTGGTTCTAACCATCATTGGGTACTGATTCACCATTCATTAAACATCGCAAACCATTGATTTGTGTTCTTCAACCCCTGTTTTGACCATCATAAATCATGGATTTGGGTTGTTCAACCTTTTTCTCCGGCATAAACCGTGAATGTTGTTCAACGTTGGCTTTGACCACCGCAATCCATGGACTTGGTGTTGTCGCAATTGGTTTAGCGATCACCACTTCTGAACTTTCCTGATGTTTGCTGGCCTTTCACCACCAATGGCACCTTCCGTCGCTGGCCACGGGTTTTTGCGAACAGGGCCTTGAGGCGACTGCAAAGATCACCACCACCATGGCATTGCAGCGAATCCTGCTGGGCATTGTGCTGGCGATGGGTTTCTTGGTACTGGTTAGCGGGTCGCCACAGCATGGTCAACAATTGTTCATGGAAGGGATGATTACCAGCAATTACAACAAGGAAGATAACAGGTTTTAGTGGTTGATATATGATGGCATGTTTTTTTTGTAGTTCTGAGTTGATATTTGGCCATTCATATTGGTGATGTTTCTGAAAGGTGAATGAATGATGTTTAGTCAATGGTTGGTAGTGTTGTTTCTGATCATTCCTTTCAAGGACGCATCTCGAACTCAGCAAGAGGGTGAGGGATGAGGTAAGAAAAGAACGGATTATGTTAACACCCTGCATTTGGCAACAGAGTGCCAAGATATGTTTTCCTGCAGCATCCACCACAATTGAAGTAACAGTGGCTGCAATGTTCATCAAAAGGTTACAATGGCTGTAATTGTCCTATTGGTCAGTAACCAACTAGAGTGGTAAAAATCGACAAGCATCCAACTACATTTAGGGGTTGAAAAAGGGCCATGAAAGCACTAAATAGGTGAATTGGAGGGATTTGTTCATTTACAAGCGACGACAAACAAATGCTGATTAAAGGAAGGATAGGCAATTGGTTTCTTGGTTAGTGATTCGTTCAAGACAATAGCGTTTGACTGGAAACGAGAGTTCATGATTCGAAGTCAGTTTGATGATTGTATCACAAATCCACAAAACATCGGTATAATGTATACCCTTTGAGCTTTCATCAGCGATCATGAACCATCATTTCCAATCATCTCATTCACCAGCACTATCAACCACAATCCACCGATCATCAGCCACAAATTAACTGTCAAATAATCGATAATAAACCATCAAGCAATCATTAAATTACCGACAATTAGCCAGTAATAAACCGACTCATCAGGAATCAACATCTCATTGACCATCATAATCACATCATTCACCATTCAAAATCCGATAACCATCGCTTTATACCATTAGGTAGCCACAACCACTTAACCGATGATTAATCATGGTTTATCACTATTAACAATCTCATTCACCATTACTGTCAACCATCATTAAAATGTAAAGTCCGACAACCGGCTAGGAACCAGGTCATTGACCATCACTTGACCACTCATCGAAACCTTCGTTTCTCCCACGAAGATTCGATGAGGTTCGTCGACCAACAACTAATCACCCTCATCATTCAATATTTTTCACCATTATCAACCATCATTGTCAACCATCATTGACCATTGAAAAATCCGATAACCAGCTATGAACCATCTCCCTGAGCCCGTGATTCTCCGAGGCTCGTTGGACCTCTTGGGTTCGGAAGGCTTCGGTCCGCTGCACCAGCTGCCTGCCTTTGGTGCGCTGAGCCGGGGAAACCCAGGGATGGCCTGTGGGGGGAGCAGCCGTGGTTGGAAGACAGGCGGGTCAATGGTGGGTTGTAGGTGGGTTCAGGACGGTGAGTGGTGGTTTTACCCTGATTTTTCACGGTTAGGGGTGGGTTATAGGTGGGGTTGAGCATGGGTGAAGGATGGCAAAAAAGGTAGGTTTAGGATGGTTGGTGGTGGTTTTTCCATGGTGTAGTTGGTGGATTGAGGATGGCGAATACATGGCCACATGATGAGTCAATGATTCGGATAAACCATGGTGCTAAATTCTACTATAGCACGACGGGTGAAGATTGACAGTGTTTCTAGGTATTGATGGGTTATAGGCAGGTTGAGGATGGTGAATGGTGGTTTTACAGTGGTCTAATGGTGGGTTGGGGATTGGCTATATGTGGCTGCTGGGTCATGGATGTCCTCCCTCCGCTCGCTGCCCCAGGATCCAGTCACTGGTTCGTGGGCGTGCTGCAAGTGCAGGCCGTCGCGATGGAAGGGCGGGGTGAGGTGACCTTCCCAGGGCCCGTAGCAGCTTGGTGAGTGGTCCATGGCAGCCGAGCAGCTAACCATGTGGCTATGGGTCAATATTAACTAACCAACTAATGGGGGATTTCCACCAACAATAGTAAGGAAAACAATGGTTAACAGAGGGGAACCAGGGGTACGGGGTTTTGACCCACTGCCATGTAGTTCACCACGCGAATGGTAGGCAACCATGGGTTAGTTCACCAAAGTTGTTGGTAAACCATGTAATTGACTTGGTTTAGATTACCCATCAACTTATTCGTTTGGCTAGCTATAACAGTGGTTGGCCAAGTCGCTAGTCAGTTGACTTGAGTAAACTGCATGTGTTTTTGCTGGTGGTTTGCCAACTTGGCAACTAGGGTAACCACCAAGCCAATGGTACGGAGCTAAGTCGCTCAGAGCTACGAAGCTTCACTTTGCACGGCTGCCGGTGGTAGTTAGCTGCCACCATCTGACCAGGAGGTACCCGACCTAGCACAGCTCAGCAGCATAGCCTATCCTAATTGTTTGGTTGGCAGTTGTCTCTATCATTCTTAATTATCCATCACAAACTCATCATCCTGTTGTGCCATTGTTTGTCACCTCCTAAATCATCAAGACTATTAAACAGTTGTATGGACAAGACATTACCCAGCCAGTGATAATCAATTTTCATCAACCTACTACTAATTTAGGTTATGAAATGTTGCTTGCAAGGACCTATCAGTATCATTATTCATTAATATCCTATCTTTATATTTGTGAACCCGTGCCACCTGTGCTTAATCATCCATTAGTCATGGTTTTAGTCATCTAGTTGTTATTGACATTTGTCTTGAATCACTTCTTGATCACCTTGCCTGTCATCATTTGGCCTCGTATCATTCATCAGCCTATGACTCACATGAATCACCGATCATCAACCCTATCACCCCTTCTGTGCCCCTAGTCAGTGACTTTTCCTTTATCCTCATTTTAGAAGTGGGTAGGTAGTAGTAAAATCACATGTGATACTGTATATTTTTTTGCAAATGATTGCCCAAGAAACATGTTGGGTGCAATTGTAATCATGTATATATGTGATGAAAGATTTACAGTAAACAACCTAGTAATTACATTAAATCATTGACAGTAAGCAGTTGCTACAGTATCAGTCATTATTCTTGGTATCAACTGTCCATTTATCTTTGTTGATCCTCATTAATCCTGTTTTCAAGTCAAGTATGAAAGTATTGATCACCATCGATCACCCCATTATAAATCATTAGTCATTAATCGCCCAGTGCTCAAGTATCATTATTACATTTTATCACCCTTATTAAACCTTCTCATTGAGCCTATCAATCCTCTCATCTCTGATTTGTCATTATTAACCCTATTAAACAGTAGGGTACAGTAGGGTGATTAATCACCAAAGATCATAACGTTTTTATTGCCCCTACATGTTTGATGATTATTAAGAACTCATATTGTCGTATTGATAGTCCTATCCAGCACTCAACCACGGCCAGGCCCTGGAGTGTCAGCTCCAATTGTTGGCCTTGCTGAAGCAACGCGAGGTGCAACCGGTGGGACCCATGTGACTGACATCCCACTAGTGTGAATGGGGTTGCTGGTTTACATTTACATTGTGTGGTAATTGATTGGTGAGATAAGATAATGACTCATTACTAGTGATAATCAGAATTTAACCCTTAGTTAGTGATGGTTCATGAGGGTAAATGATTGGTGAATCATGAGTCAGTGATAAGGTATTGTTCACCGTCATGAATTTCTTCATGGCTACCCGTTATCAATCATTTTCCATCATATCAACCTAAACACCGAACCAACTGGCCTGTCTTTACCATCGATTCTTTTCTTATTGGTTCGTGTCATGTTCAAGCATCATTAGCCACCATCAACCATTTTGTTTATTCATCATATTCCCTACTATCATTGATTGTGGTTCACTGCAAGTGACCATCAACTAACCATCAATTTAACAATCCTTAGCTACTATCATCATGAATCAACTATCCACCATCATGAACCACTACTCATTGTCAAACCTTGTTAGCCAACCGCTGATCCTTCATTCTCCATCATGGTTATCAGTATCTAACATGACTTAAAGATCAATGAAACACCAATATCCCGTGATTAACCACTATTCGGCCATCGTCAACCCCATCAATTCGCCATCACCCTGAACCATTATCAACTATCCAATGGTGCCATTAGCTTAGCCATTGACCAACAATATGAAACAAGGTTAAGCATTACACATCCATAGCCGCCATAGCCAGTAACCATTGTTTAACCATCAATGAAGCACAATTTACCATCAAATTATCGTCAATAAATCATAACTGCCATGATCAACCATCAACCATCATCAATCATTTGCCATGATCAATCATTGTTGATCATCCATTCAATAAACATCATGTTATCAACCGTAATCACAGTCATTGTGAACATTGGTTTACACCAGCTATCAACCATGCTCATCGCAATGGTCCACCCTGTCAACCATCATGATCTCCTTATTCAGGGGCCAATGTTGGGGTATGATTTGTTGGGCGTATGCAAAATGGATCGCCCCCAGGCTTCGCAGAAGCTCTTAGAATAGGTGTTTTTGGTTCTGAGAAGGCGTTCCCTTCTTAGAAGGCCTTTCTTAGAGGCAGAGGCCTTCTTAGAAGGTAAGTTTTAATTACAAAGTAGATTACAGGTAAGGGTTCTTAGAACCCCTCTACTTCTAAGAGGTTCTAAGAACCCTTGTTTGTACAGTTGGCTTCGCAGAAGGTCAGCTAGAAGACATCCAGGGACGCATCCCCCAACATCAGCCCCTCACTTATCCATCATGATTAATCATCAATTCAGCACCATTAACCATCTCATCATCATGATCAAACACAGTTACAGTAAGCATCCACTAAATGGTCACTTCAGCATCATGAATCATCTCTCTAGCCATCATGGTTAACCAGGATGAACCGTCCACGAACCATCATGAATCAATTAAGCATCATTAATCAACAACTAAACCATTATGAATCATCCAACCATGCTGAACCATGCATTAGTTAATTTATGATGGCTTGTATAGCCAATTAGATGAACCATCCACTAACCATGCTAAACCATCATGGCCACTAGACCATCACTAATGACCAGGCATTCCCAACCATGCTTAACCATCCATCCAGTTGCCTGTCCACTGCTAGGTGCTTTTACGCCTCTTGGGCGCCACCCACATGATGGGCCCGGGCTGCCCAGAGCAACATCGGGCGCGGTCAGGGCGCAGGTGGTTGATAGGTGTTGTTACACAATTGATTAATGGCTAGTGATTGTGGTTGATACAGTGGTGATGGTTGATTAGATTAATCAACCATCAAAATTACGAACGTAATGATTGATTTACCATCACTACTAGCCATGCATCATTAACCACCATCAATCAACCACCATCAGCTAGCTGGTTGGTAATGGTGGTTAGCCATTTGACCATCGGTTCACAGTTTCGATGGTTGATTCATGGCCAGTGAATGGCTAGTTGATAGACAATGGATGGTGAATAGATGATGGTTCGTGGTGGCCAAATAATGGCTGACGAATGCTTTAATTGATGGTTACCGGATGGATGCGGACTTTGCGCCGGCTGTCCGCAAGGGGGAGGTCGACCTGCTTGCAGCGACAGATCAAACGGGGGCCGAAGCACTGTTGCAGGAGTATGCTTCAAACTGGAACGCAAAAACTCCTCAAATCCAAAGGTTGTTGGAGATAGGAACTGCAGCGGAGCGGCAGTGCAACTTCCAGAAGTTGAAGCGCACCATGATGGCGGTTAATGACGATGAATATGCGGCGCTGTTTAGCACAGTTAAACGACAAATCATGACTCTGAATAGTCCTAAATAGTGATGACTTGGCAATGCTTCATAGTAGTTGAAATTAGTGATCCCTCAGAATGATAGACGATGATATTTGAGACTTGGGGATGATTCCAGAACTAAAGGTGAAGGAGAACCAAGTAAAACCAACTAACTTCAGTCATGTCAATCCAATCTGGTGTAGCGGTTCTAGTTGTTCGGGTTTGGGGTGGCTGATATCCATCGGTAAACCATCACTTGCTTATTGAGGGGCTTTTGTTCATCCTGGATCAACCAGTGTCAAATATTGTCAGCCAGTTCAATGATCCGTATCCATCATTGATGGCTCAACCGGCCAACCAATCTCATCCAATGAATCTACGACCATAAAGTGGGTAGAACTCTTATTCGCCATCAAAAATCATTAGCAGCCATCAATTAACAAAGCATGAGTTCACCATCAATTAGCATTTAACCATGATCTGTCCCTATTCTTGGTTGATTATCATCATCAACACACCATCGACAAGGATGTTTCCAAAAATTTTTGATTGACTATAGCCTTAGCCATCATTCAAACCCAAACCATTGTTATTCACCATGAATTCACCATCAATTCACCATGAATTCACCTCGCCATCATCAACCATTATTTGTTTTCATTAGTCATCATTAACCCATTTGTATTGATTAACCATTTTTAATCATGGTTTTCAATCACTAGTGACTACTGACCATTGGCTCCAACCATGGGCTCCACCTTGGAGGCTCCTGACCACAGCTGCAAGGTTTGGCCATCCTCCTTTTCCTCGGTGGTGTCACGGCTTCGGTGGGCTTCCTGGTGTCGCGTACCCTGGCGAAGCAATCCAGGGCCGACATTTCCATGAGGCTGTTGGGATAGCGCCATGGTGATTTTTCAGGGACTTCACATTGACTTGACCATGGTTTGTGTTTAACAAGTCACCATAGTTAGCATCGTTACTTTTGATATTTTTCAATCATCAAATTTGATCAGTGATAAGGGACCTGCACCATCAAAGAAGAAGGCAACATCTCTCACCACAGGAATGCGCGACTGTCTACGACAGGTTCATGAACAATGTTGCGGAGTCCTAGCCGACCCGCTCCAGCACACGCAGTCGAAACCATATTACCATCCGCTCGGCGCTGTGATTTGGGTGAAGCTGCCCCAACCCCCTGGTGTGGACACGAGCTCTGGAGAACAAAGTTCACGAAGAGGGCGAACCCCATGCGGCAAGCGACGCCCGAAGTGAAGCACTCCTGGACCAGGCCACGATATGCACAGGGCGGCTTGGTCCAACACACGATCGCTGCAGCAGGAACAGCAATACATCTTGGTTACTGCAAGTCGGAAAAAATAAAAGCGCCAAGGGCCAAAGCTGACAGAGCGGAGAACTAAAAAAGCCTAGCTCGTGATGATCACGATCTCCTTGTGGCAAACCAGATGGGTACCAACGGCCAAGTGATGTTTGATTTTAAGCATCATTTTTCATAGTGAGTTACACTGTGGAGGTTGCTTTTTAGCGCTCGCGAATTATGGCTGATGATATTTAGCAAGGCCTGTGAAGAATGGTTGATCATGGTAAATTGTGCTTCATTGATTGCGATCAATGATGGTCAACCAGTTGCTTCGTGATGGTCGATAAGAGTGACTTTGATGTTTTGCCACGGTTAAAGCTCAATCGCAATGGCCAAATGAGCGTTGTATAATTGTAGTGTTTTGATGATTGGGTGATTTCTAAGTTCGACTGTTTAATGCTCCTTGTGGAATGATTAGATACATGGATGTCAGAGTGGTTTATGATGCTTACAATTACAGTTGCTAATGTTTTGATGAGTAATGATGATCATCAATGAACAACAGCAATATCTCTAGACAATGGTCAATACCGGTGATTACTCACAAACAGGGCTTAAGAACTGCATAATTAGGATTGAGAACGGCGATCATGATCGTGATTGCTAGCACTTGATGATGGTTGATTTTGGATGGTTAGCTTCTGTAACGGTTATGTATTGTATTGTTCACAATGGCTGACAATACAGGTGAATGACGCTTGATACTCGTACTGCTGAATGATGATTCGGTGATGGTTGGTAAATTGTGCATAATATTTGATGGATGACAAGAGTTCATGGCAATCACTAGTGGTAGTCTTGGCAGTGATTAATCTAAGAGTTACTTCATAGCGGTTCGCACTGATTGATGAATGATGGTTGATGCTTGGTAGCTGATGTCGTCAATATTGTTCCCAGCCGTCCCGTGTTGGGTTATTATGTTGATGAGTCATGTCACCAGTGACCAAAAAAAGCAGCCAATACATGAAAATCGCTTGTTGTCATACAGTTGATGCAGTACAAGCCATGCGATCGGCGGATGCGGATTCTTCCATGATACCATGGATGGAGTTCATGGCTGATACACGGTTCTATTGCGAGAGGAGTTGGCCAACAATTGGGATACCAGCTTTGTAAAAGCCATATGCAATCGGTAGAATCCATCTCACCAAGACAACTCAAGTTACCAATGAGAATTGCAGAACCAATAGCTAGACTCAATACAACCATTTCAAACTCAAACCGATATCATCCACATGATCAACATATTCAATCACCATTAAATTTGTCCAATAGCTAGACTCTCAATCAATCATCATTGAGCTTTACCAGCTATACTGAGCTATCCACCGAAACCCCTGCGTCGCGCTTACTGCGTCCGCCGAGGCAAAGAGTTCCTCCGCTTCGTGGACGGTCTGGCTCCTCCGAGCCTCGGAATGCGCTGGCAGATGCGTTGTGGGATGACTGGGGTTGGGACCAGGGCATGACTGGGGGATACAATTGATTAAAGGGCTCACTAGGTTTCTAGGGGTATTATTGACCAGGTTACGAAGGGTTACTGGGCAAAAAGCAAAGGGATAATTATGGGGGTGTAAAACTACGTAGGGTTGCGACTAGGGTTACAATTATAGGGGTCGCAATTAGAGGTTGCAATTAGGGATAGCTAGGTTTCCTAGGGGGGTGATATCACCAAAACCTGGTTTATAACGTTTGTTCACTACATGCAGCTGGGTAGCAAATATCAGGGTACAGCTCTGGGGACAAATAACCTAGGTTTCACCTTGGAGCTAGGGGTTGTGTTTTTGGGGTAATTGAATTGTTAACGATGTTGAGGTTATTGAAAATCATTAATGATTGAATACAGTAACAGTCATTTCAGTCGTTTAATGGCTTCGTATCCTTTAGCAGTCGCTAAGCTAAGTGGCTTAGCCAACTTGGGATTAAAACTAGTGGGTAACGCGGGCGAGCAGCTGGTTTTTTTTAACTTGGCTGAACAGCTGGGTAACCTAAGCGGGTCAGTCCTGGTTGATAGGATGTACTATGATTTTCATATTGATTGGTCCAGTTTGATTAGGGCTAGATCATGTTGCTACACTAGCCGCTTGCGGCCGTTGGTAATCAAACAAATCATCGCCAAAGACCATACCCCAAACAAAATGGTTGAAACCACAAAGTGCATTTTTCAAGCGCAGCCATTCAATCCGAACATAACCCACGGGCTGATGGGCACCAGTACCGGGCGCGAAAACCCTGTAAAAAAAAAACATGTTGGGTGACCTAAGGCCAGTGATCATCGGCAAGGGAAATGATTTGGATGATTTGGTTATGGTTGGTTGATGTTAGTTGTGGTTACCCATAGTTGGTTGTGGTTGGTTGTGCTTGGTTATAATGAGTTCACCGCTGAAAGCATTGGTAGAATCAAAGTTCATGTTCACTTTGATTAGTGATGATTAGTAACATGGCAACCTGGCAATTTTGATAAACAGCGAGAAAGTAATGGGCGAGAGTTTAACCACTGCCATAAAACCAGGAAACCGCTGAAACGGTTGCTTTTTAATCACCAAAGAATATCAACAACCTCGCTTTTGTTAGCAACTAGCGCTTGTCATTGGGCATGCTGCGGGTCGAGCTGTGAGAGAAAAATTTTGTTACATCCTCGCAGTGACAGCATTTTGAGTCGGCCACTCCACACTCAAGTTCAGGAGCTGGCATCCTTTTTTGCCACAAGTTTCAGGGGCAAGACAAGTTGGGCTGTACTTTGCCCGTATGGCTTCGAAAATCTGTGCAAGCAGATGAGGCCATGGCTTGAGGACCCAAAAGGACTCCATGAGCTTGGCAGAAATGTCAACCGTCACCTCAGTGAATTGGAGGAATCAATCGGGCGCCATTCTGCCCACAACAAGAGTTGCAGCAGGAGTTTTAGGAGAAGACTTCAGAACAGCGCACGATGGTCACTGCCAAGCAAGTGAATCAGAATTTCCAAGAGAAACTCCTCCTTTCATCACCATCGCTCATCATGATCAAGGTGTCTTTCCAAGGGCCGGAGTGCCATCATTGCATGCAATTCGGAACCGGCGCAAAAAAAAAGAGAAACTCAATAGTAAGATTAGTGAGGCAAAGGAGAAAGTCAAGTAATTCTGATGAGGCAGCTGCTCGTGAAGAGTACAAGCAGGCCCTGCCAAGCACCCATGAATTATAACGTGCTACCCGTTCGCCTCGGCTATGTCTGGGTTTTAATTTGAAGTTGCTGGCTTTTCGGGTTTGCCATTCAATTGCCCAATGGTAATACCATTGGTTATCATGCGGATCGCGGTTGCATTTTTTGCATTGTTTTTTCTTTGTCATCGCAGTCATCGAAACGTGATCATGCTCAGCAAACATCAGGTGCCATCCAAAGACTTCGGATGCAATATTTCGAATGTACATAGACAGCGGATACTGATTCTCTTTTCTTCGTTAAAATTCATGGTGCTTGTATGTTCAAAATGTCGTAGGGAACTGGTGGTTGTCAGGGTGATGCCACCGACATTGGAGTTTGAACGCCACACAAGTATCATTATAAATGCAGTTTTGATGGTGAACAATCCTTTTGACACATTTCGAATCGATTTTCGTACTTTCTCCAAACCATGACAAGAATTACATTTGGAAACCAATGGTTTTTTTCGATTTGTATTGTTCAGCGAACATAAACTGTTGATAATGAATTACGTAGGTAATGGAACTATTGAACATGTTGTTTTTCATGTGTGTAGTAATATAACCGGTGTCACGGCACATCGGTTGCTGAAGCAATATCAACGAGCAATAAGTAGTGTTTGGTTCAATCAGAAGTTCTTTCTAATCAATGGGTAATGGCCTGTCGGTCATGTATCATTGAATAGACATTTAAGTTTATGTACTTTTAAGTTGTTATTTCTGTTTATATTTTTTTGTTTTTATATGTTGGTGTATTTTAAGTTTATATGTAGGTTTACATTTTTTGTTTTTACATTAATATGTATTTTTCAGTTTATATTTACATGTTTTATCTTCATATATTTTCACCAGCGCTTGAATAACACAGTCCAAACATCAAAATGCAATGTGATTACCATGCGATTCTCAACAATTTTTTGTAAATGATAAGTGGGTCGTGTTTGCTGACGGACCAGCAAGGTTTGTTAACCACCGTTGACCAACCATCAGCTAGTGCGCATCACTCGACCACAACGATAATGACTCGCTATCAAACATCAAGCGTTGTCGATAAGCCTTCAACATTTTTTAACCACTATCAACCAATGTTAGTCGCCAACCATTTTTAAGTCTGAGCCACCATTGATTATCATCATTAATCATCAACCATCATGTTAATCACCGGTAGCTACCACGATTTGCCAAAACCATCACCAACAAGTGCTTATCTTTATTGACCATGATTGAAAACTATCAAACCATCAAACAGCTGCTACTTAAGCATCCGAGGTTTTGGAATGTTTCATCATCATCGTCATCATCATCATTATCATTCAGCATTATCACCAAGCATTAAGCATCAGAAACCATCACGCAAACATAATTGACCATCATTATCAACCATCGTCGGCCATCATTAGCCAGCACGAACAATCATTTACCATCAATCAACCACCAAAATCATCCTAAACTACTAGCCACTAACTACCCATCATCCACCATCATCATTCGGTGGTTCCCGGAGACAATGCCACCAGTATGAATTGCATCATGAACTACCCATTATTGGCCATCATTAGTTGTCATTATTGTTCCTTTTTGGTATGATCAGTTGTGATAAGCCATCAGATTGCTTTATTAGTTATTAATCTGAAACTAATGAACCAAATGGTGGTTCAGCTAATGGTCATTATCCACCAGATTGGTTCCGATATTGGATGATTGAAACAGACTGATGGATAATATCATGATGAACCTTTAATCTAAAAGATATTATTTTGATTGATGCATATTTGATTTGTAATTTACTAATGGTTATATACTCATTGTTGTATTTTAACCGTCACGAACCAGTATTAAACACTGATTAACCATGGTTGAAACCACCAAGCAGTAATATGCTGAAGCTCCGGCCGTCACCCTCACCATTCCAAAGCTCGGGCTGAGGCCCCGCATCACGGCGGCCATTGTGATGCTGCGCCGAGAGCGATCCATTTGCGTCACTCAGCGAGCATCGGTGCCTGGTGGTGACGGTTTTTTGAACAGTGAGCCATGGTCGGATGATGGATCACTGATGGTTGATTGATGATATATTGGTGGATCATCAATGGCAATTAATGGTTGGTAGTGATCTATTTTTCAACCAAAGGTGGTTGTTTGATGGTTGATGATGGGGGAATGATGGTTGAATCATTGGTTTGATGATGATACATGATGGTTCATTGACGGTCAATCGATGGATCATCAATGGCAAATGATGGGTGGGTTCATGCTTGGTTGATGTTTAGTTGTAGTGAATCATGCCCAACAATAGTTCACCATTGCTGAAGTTTTGTCGTTGAATCGATGGTTTCAATCTATGATGTTTGTGTTTGCGGATTCCTGGGGTGAAGCACGAGAATGATGCATGGTTGTGATGGGTTTCATGGATTACGTTCTTCTTTTTGTTCTCCATGTGACACCCATCATTGGCATCAGGGTGACGCGCCTTCTTGCGACAAAAACGAGAAGATGGTGTTTCATAAGCTATCCCGTCCGCATGCGTTGGTGTTGCTAGCATTTTGGGGGGGGCAATTTTCATGTTTCACCTGTTGACGAATTGACAGAGTGCTATGGTCCTGTCTCGTTCGCACATCTTGTCATGAACAGGAGTTTCGATGACATGAAGACCAGGATCAAAGAAATGTTCAGGTCAAAATTCACAGAGGAAATTGCCAAGAAATACCTTTGAAAGATTGGCAAAGCACATGGGGGAAATAAGGCTGCAATTTGGGCAACCATTTATGAAAGATAACTCCAAGTGGTGGCTAATGATGTGAAATCAGTGGATAGTGATGGTTCAAGGCCGGGTAAGTGATGGTGGATGATGGTTGACGATGTTTCAATGCAGGACAGACCATGGTGATTGGATATATACTGCTCATGCTCAGATCACGGACAATGGACATCCGAAATGGACGGTCCATGAAAACCCGATCATTTCCTGTTGCACGGTGCCCGGGCTGTACCAGTCCGCAACACATAGGCCATATGGTGGTTTCTCAAAATATGGAACCCCAAACAATGGTTGGTATATTGGTACATATTGGTACAAATGACTTATGAACTGGATGACTTGGGGGTACCCCAAACTGGCTTGAGAAACTACATATGAAAACTCTGTCCATTCTCATTTGCTCAAAATCGACTGGTTGGACGATCGTATGGTCATATCCACTCGCTGCCTGCTTGCCCCACACCCACTCTATGTTCGTATCAGCGGCGGTGGTCGCATTTTTCATGGTCGAGCCTGGGCTTGTTGCAGTACACCCCATCATTATTTGTGCTTGGCATTGTTGGTTATTACTTCTTGTTGATCAACCAACGCAAATAATCCATGGTTATTATTTCATGATATGGCACTTGTGAATCAATAATTGATACTTTGTCGCCAACCATCATGCAACTATCATGAATTATCATCAATCCTTTGGAACCATCAATCAGCAATTACCCATCATTAATTATGATTAATTGTTAGTACCACTCATTTACTATCATTTCACTAACCACCAAGGAACCAGCATCGTGAATCGACCGCCAATGAACCAGAAATTGGCCGTCATTTGCTACAATGTGATACATTATGATCAACGTAAACGACCAAAAATCCTGCATTCGATCATTTTCGAATTCAGATCAACAACAATAATGATAATGATGGTATCGATGATATCATTAGTAACATTTGAAAACAAATAAAAATGATGATAGTGACAACAGTCGTAGTAATAACAACAATGATAGTAAAATAATATAAATACCAATAACAATACTCATACTAGTAATAATAACAATCGTAATAATAATGATAGTGCTATGAAAGTTAATGATAATGAGAGTAAGAATGATAATAGTAATAGTAAAATAGTAATAGTACTAATAACAATATTCATAATAGTAATCACAATAATGATAGTGATAATAAGATAATGATTAGTAATAACAATACTCATAATAGTAATAATGATTATGATTTTTTTTCCGAAGTGGCACCAGCATCGTCTTCCGGCGGAGTGAGGCCTTGTTTCTGGGTGCCTGCGGTGGTGTGCTGTGGCAGCTGCCCCAAGGTGAGCACCGCAACCCGGGAGCTGCCAGGGTAAGGTTGGTGAGTTCATGGTTAGGGATGGTGAATTGATCTGGCTGGTGGTTTATGACGCTCAATGGTGCTTGATGATAGGGGAGAATGAGCAACCACAATGGTTGAACAACTATTGGCTGGTGGTTCGATTGACACTGTTTGAATTTTTCCCTAGTAATGACTCGCAAATGGTTGGTTGACTAATGTTTTTCATAGGGGTCGAAACCACAAACCATTACTGTTTGCATTGTTGATCACGATGACTAATCAGCAGTGAGGGGTTAGTGCTCAAGGAGGGTTCATTGCTGTTCATGGCTGGAAATGATGGTGAATTGCTGTTCAAGGATGATTCCTTCATGGTTGGATGGTTGATCGTGGTTTCTCGACGAGTTTGAATAGTTGATATGGGCGATCGCAATTGCGGGGCATGTATTGGTTGATAATGATTTTTTTGACCCCTGAGCAGGCCATTCACAGTCACAGGGGTCTCAAGGATATGGCTGTGGGTCAAGATTAAACAACCAATAATTCGGCATAATTACCAACAATTTTAAACGGAAAACAATGGTTAATGATAGGTGAACACGGGGTACAGGGTTTTGACCCACAGCCATATGAATCTACATCAGATCGGGTTGTTGTTTTAAAGCACTTTCTATTTTCAAGCATGGTTGGTTGATCAACTTTTACTTTTCAGACGGGTTGTAACCACCAACGAGGGATGGTTCATGATGATTTAACCATCATTACTCATCATGATTGACCAGGATACACCACGGTCCCTTCACCTTTCCAGGCAGAACCCGTGGGTTTGCTGCGGCCATTTCGAAGTGGATGGTCAACAACCCATGGCAACTGATAACCCACGACTTGCTGTTTCTCAAAAAAAATCGGAGCCCAAAAAATTGTAGGTTTTTATTATAGTGGCTAATGATCACTATAAAAGATGATTGGTCTGGGGGTACCCCAATCACTGGCTTGAGAAAACATCAGCCACATTCGTCACCCTTGGGACCGCCTCACTTCCGCTCCAGGTGTTCCTGGAGTTGCTTTGGTGGCGAAGATGGGTGGTATGATGCCGGGCACCCCAGATGGCACCCCAGGCTTCCCTGAGGGAGGGTGACAGCTGGGAGCCATGGGGGTTACAACGGCGACCCATGCGAACGTGTCGTAAGGTGGGGAAGCAAGCTACAACAGATGGCTGATTAACATTGCTTCACCATCAATTGACCATAAGTTGTTGTTGATAAGAAGGTGGTGGCACCTTCTATGATAACGTTTTGGTAGCTTGTGTAGATTGGTTCATCCATCTTGGTTGGTTTGGTCAGTATTGGTTGTTAGATCGATCTTTGCTAACCATCATTCACCATCATATAGCCATGAGTAGTGACAAATAAACATCTGCTTCAATCAGAATTGGACTTCCATGTAAATGAATCCCAATGGCTGCACCAAAAATCACCAAGAATTGGTGGACGAAAACAGTTGCACCTTCCATAAGTTTGTACCCTACAGGATGCCCAAGACTTGATGCTTCCTCCTGGTATCCCGAGTTCTTCCAGGCTGAGCCACCAACGTGTCATCAACTTTCCCCCGATTCATTGGTATTATTGGTAGGGGGAAATCATTGTTATTGGCCGTCAATGAACCATAATTGATATTCATATTGCTATTCTTGGTTGTCAATTACTATTGGTACTATGGAGATTCCATGCTGCTATCCATTCTGAACCATAATCGTCATGAATCTCTGCGAACCACTTTTGTTGGTTGTGAAATATGACCAACTGAACCTCCCATTATTCAGGTATGGAAAAGCTGCTGTTTAATATATCCACGCCGCTCCAGTAGTCATAGAAATCTCAATAGCTACCGTCCATAACAACTGACGCTTGTTATATCTATGCAGTCTTTAGCCAGTATTCAATAATGCAGCTTGCTCAACCGCTAGATCCCGCAATTGAAAGCCCCAATCATTTTAAGCCTCCCAGTTCTTACCTTCCTGGAAACTAACAGCTCAGACCTTCAAAATCGGTTTCCCAAAAGCGCAGAAAAAGGTTGACACTGTTAGTTTCGGGGAGTGTATTGATGGTCAGCCATCTTTTGTATCTGCTAAACTGCTAGTTACCCCAACAACCAACCTAAGCCAAGAGCCCCTGGGCAGGTATCACTGCAGGCAGGATTCATCATGACCGCTGTTGCGGTTACCGTTTGCCTGGTAGCTGTTCGAGTGTGGTCATATCTACCACTTGCCTGGTGATTATTGCAATGATCGGTTGTTAAGCCCAGTAACAGCCATGAAACCTAGTTATCAAGCAACTAAATTCACCCCCAGTTATCCTAGTGATTATTGGGGTAAAGCAACTTCTAGTCACCAGAAGATTAGCCCCTAGTCTTCCTGGTTGTTCTATCGATAAAGCAGGGATTATTGTAGATGACCAGTGACTGGTTCTTACTCTAAAATCAACTTCTACTAGTCACTGGTGCCCCGATCCTTCCGAGCCTTCAGGCTTGGCGCCACCGCTGTGGGCCTGTTCTTCAGCACCTTCGAGGACCGATCAACGGTTTATCACGGGGAATGGAGGATGGCCATGGTCATTGACAAAAGTGAATAGTTAACCATGGTGGTTAATGGTGGTGAATGATGGTGGACAATGATATTGATTAATAGTTCTTCACGGGTGGGTGGGTTGATTGACATTGTTTGAATTTTCCCTAGTATTAAGAAATGGTTGGTTGTTCAAAAGCATATTTTTCAAAGGGTTTGAAACCACCAAAAAGCTGACTACGGTGCTAGATCAACCATGGATAGGCCATGACTAAAGGTTGGTAGTGATTGACATGTTCGGATAAATTTGGTGAATGATGGTTGAAACCTTAATTAACCATGGTTCTGTATCAAAGGTTACAACAGGCAAGATGATTAGGAGATAATACGCATAATAACCAACTAACGTGAGATGATTACAGTTTATAAAGGTTATAATCTTAGCAATGGTTGAAATCGTGTTTGCTAGTAGTGGCTAAATATACCATCTTGGATTGCCAAGCCCAACTTTCGCCAAAGTATGAAAGAGTGCATTAAGCTTCAGATCCAGTGGATTGGTCCAAACCGGGGCCGCACTTTGGCACAGTAACTTGGTACAGATTCGACGGCGCGCTTCGGCCAATCGCAGCACTCCTCAACGCTGCCCAGCTGCACGTGACGCTGATGACTTGCTGGATCTCCCCATCCAACTTTCAGGGTCAGCAATTGCCCGGGATGAGACCTCCGCCACCAACGGCACGCGGCCAACGGGCCTCGCAGATGACTGCGGCCACGGACTTTCACCTGGCCAAGTAAAGGATAGAATCCACGACAGAATGTTGATTCGCATCTGGAGTCATTGCAGCGCCGTGTCGCAGTTCCATGCACATCGGCTTCTATTGGATTCTATTCTTTGCAGTTCTTTTAACCTCCACAAAGGGATGACAGCGATCAATCAAGTAACTAACCCATCAACCAACCAATCAATCAATCACTCAACCAACCAATCAACCAATCAATCAATCAAGCAATCAAGTAACCAACCCATCAACCAACCAATGAATCAATCAACCAACCAACCAGTCAATCATCAGCACCATCACCTCATCTCAGCCAACCCCCTTGTCCCATACAGGTTCCCTCTTCGACGCCGCAGCGTTGCACAGTAGAGCCAGGTGGTGGTTGCCATGTCGCGCCAGGAGTTCCAAGCAGCGTTGCTTGAGCCCTCGGGGGCTCGATGGCTCATGGTCTTCCCGGACACTTGGCAGCGCCGTGGGAGTTGCGAGGTCAGTGCTGGTCAGTGAGTTTAAGTTGATGACAAGTGGTTAATGTCTACCCAGGATTAATCAACCCCTGGTTAATTAATTGGGGGGGGTTGCCATTTCAATGGGAAATCAAGGCTTTTGGGGGATACCCCCTATTAATCAACCTGGGGTTTATTAATCTGGGTAGGCATTACCTGGTAGTTGTTAAATACAGCTGAATACAGCTTAGTTAGTGTGAGTTGATGAACCAATGGTCATGTTTGCGATTCTTGAATGGATAAGAGTCAGTTGATTGATTTTTTAAAGTTGGTTAATAGGTGGCTGTTAAATAGTGGTTGATGAGGGGGGTTAATAGTGGTTCCTACTGGGCCATAGTGGGTCATTGTGGCCGCTTTTGGTCGGTGCTTAATGTGCTTGGTGAATGGTAGCTGACCAAACGTGGCTGGGCGTTGGTTCCGGGCTGGGTCCAATGATGGTGATGGGCGTTCTCCGATGTCGACCACCATGGGGTTACACCAACCGACCAAAAATTCTACCATGGTGAGTGATTAGAAATGGTAAATGGGTGATTGGCAATATAAATGTTACTAGTTATAAATGGATGCTTGGCAATGATGATTCCTCGATATTACCAACCACTACTGGTCAATGGCTTGGTTCGTACTTTGCATTGGACAACGTTAGAAGCATTTGCCCTTGGCCCGAGATATCCCATCGTAGTTGTGATTATCCCTACTATTTACCCGTGTTTTTGTTCTGGTTATGATCACTGACCATGAACCATGACCCACTATCAACCTTACAAACCGTTGTATGACACAAAAATCGGCCATCATTTTCCCACCAATTTGTTGTTTATGAACCATTGGTTATTCGGCCCTTGGCAGTTCTTTTTGAGTCATCAATCAGTCGGAATCCTACCATCCTGACACCGTTAGATGGTCATGAATCAATATTCATGAATCAATTAATTCCACCAATTCTACCACTTGCTGATCCTCAACTAACCCGTTGACTATGAACCAGCTATCATTTGCCCATATCACTCACTATCATTATCAAACACATCACCATTGCTGCACCATCCCTAACCATGAACCAGCCTGGTATTGACCCGCAGATCCACCGGTCGTCCGAGGAAACCTCTGAAAAGGCCAAAGCGCAGGTTCCGATCGAACGTGCCGTTTCGATGGTGGATGGCATGGGGGGTTCTCAAGCCAGTGACTGGGGTACCCCAAGCCGTTATGGTTGGCTTATAGTAATAGGGGATGATAATGAACAATCAGTAATAGCCTATATAGTAACTATGATTGCTAATCATTATTAGCCTGGCTTATAACTATGTTCATTATTATCCCCAAGCTAATAATAGTTAGTAATAGAAGATAATAATGAACTGTTTGTGCTTTCTCAAGCCAGTGACTGGGATGTCCCCAGGCCAATCATCCACTTGATTGAGACATTTCTCGTGATACACCAATCACAACTTGGGGTCCCAAACTTTTGAGAAACCACCATGTATAGGTTATATATAGGTTCTGACCAGTCATCATCCAGTTGATTTACCATTTATAGCAATAAACCATCTATTTTTGCGGTCGCCTATTTGAGAAACCACAATATAGGAGTTGATCTAAAGGTCTTTTTGAGGAGAGTTGCTTTCCACGGTCTTTTGTGTTTTGAGTCTGCAGTTCGCAAAATCTTGATTATGGTTAAAAAGGGCTGTTTCACTGTGTATCAATGAATGCTTGTATAGAAAGTTGTTTACTGGTTGGTAGTGGGATTTGTTTGATGCTTGGTGACAGTCCCGGTTGGTGATCATTATTTGAATGGCGTTTATTGGTTGGTAATGGCTGTTTCAATCTGAGTCATTGTTAGGCATTGTTAGCCGATGGTTTCACTATAATTCTGGTGCTACAGCTGACCATGCTTGTCACCAGTGACCATTTACCAGGTCTTAGTTTTGCCATCAAGCATGATTATCATTGATTATCCATTGTCAATCATTAAAGCGTCGCTTAACCAATTTCATAGCCTGCTGCTAGTATTGATCATTAGCAATTATTTGCAGACTTTTCAATGTATCCAACACCATGAGCAACCCTGTTTGCATATCATTAGCCAACAATATATATATATGTAACATGAATCCGACTGGTCTCCTTGCTTTGAGGGTAGCACAGCTGGAAGCATCAGTTCGCCATTGGCAACTTTCTTCTCATCGCCAGCAACACCGGACTACAGGTCGCACTACCACTGATGAGTTTTGCACAGCCAAGCTGAAGGAGTATCCTCCAGCATACTGCGGAGGCATAGCTAAGGCAATGGGGCAGGCCTTGGCAAATCACCCTATTGAATGCTTTTTGCTACCCGTTTGAGTTCACAACTCTGTGTCAGAAACTTGTGGCCAGCTCAAGAGGAGCGGCTATCGGTCCCGACACTTGTAAAGCGAGTTAACCCGGTGGATTCTCTTCTTCCCGAATTTAGATGTTAGGCCACAGCTTACCGCTATCAGCCAGAGTCAAAAAAATATATAACATATATAACCAATATCGCAACCAACATCAGTCAGTAAGCATGATAAACGAATCATCATTTAGCCATAATCAGCTGCTGTTACATATCAGTCATCACCATTGGAGCAACTGCTATTAAACTGGCCTTTACCTTTGAAGCAATACTATTAAATAGTCGTCACAATACTTACTGATGAATAGTGCTTAACAATACATTATATTATACTGTCAATCATTCATACACTGCTCAATATGTTCCAATTCTTAACAAGGTTGGCTCAGACTTCTTGACCATCATTACTGCCAATCACCTTGCTTTGCCGCCAGCATTAACAATTACCTTTTCATTCTTCATCATTCTGAACCATGATTTCCATGAACCAACATCCATCATTCAACCATGATCACCATGAAACATCCACCATTGACCATTATTGTTATTTCATCAACCATTCTGGTCAACCAGTTGATCACATATTGATTACGACTCACCATTGATCAACCCTGATGAACTGCAGATGCTCGCCATGCACCATCACCATTTACCACCATCCACCGATCTCCAGGCCTCGCGCGTTTGGAGCAAGTTGAAACTGGGCGCCGCTGGGGCGCCTCGGCAGCGAAAACAGACCAAGCATTTTCACCACCCAGGGGTGGCCACCGGTGGTTTATCCACCAACCAGGTTTAAGGGTCCATCAACCCGTAGGTTTAAGGGCTGGTGAACCTGTTGGTTAAGCTGTTGGTTAAGACCAGAATGTTTGATAATTGGTCAGTTGGCTGGAAATTGTGGTGGATGATGGCTCATAATGAGGATTATGGGTAAGGATGGTTTATCAGGGTTGGTTGGACAAGACTGTATGGTGACTACTACCAATGATGGTACATCATTGCTCCACAAACATGGTGCCTCACCGAATGGAATACCACCGTGGGGTGCTCAGCAGGTGGGGTGTCCATGCTGACCAGCAGCTCGCCATGCATGGCAATGATCGGAACGGCAACGATCACAGCTATTGGCGGCGCCCGAATGCTGTGAAGGAAACAGGTTCCAAAAGTGCCCCACGCCCCGACGCTTCGAAAAGATGGCACACTGGTGTCATGGGGTGGTTCTCTGGGTCATTTATTTCCAGTGCTTACTTCGAAGCCTGCTGCTCGGGTCATCACATCGCAGACAGCGTTGGCAGCGACATTCGTGGAAGGTTGGATGGAAATTTGGTAGACACCATATTGGCAGGTGGAGAAATTATCGATGTCGGATATCCGCAATGGCATGCTCACCTTCTGCAGCAATAACATGGGCTACGCGGCAGTCGTCGAAGAAACAACAGTGGCAAGATGGACCAAAGGGGAAGATGCAAGCCTTCTTGGCATTCCACCTGGACACGGGTGGGTGCAAGACATCCAGTCCACCATCTCTTCCGAGATGAAGCAGACGCAGATCATCAAGTCTGATTGTGTTGCCAACTTTCGCAGGAAGTTGTGGAACGGAGTCAAGACCGATGCTTCGACTTGTCAAGATTTGTCAGGATAAGTTCGATAACTTGATCATTCGGGGGAAGAATTTGGGAAAACAAAATTATTATAAATTGGCCGTTGGCTGGGCAGGGGGCTAAGGACCCAGGGGCATCCATGTTTCCTTTCAAAGGGGGAGCTAGAGAGCTACCAGGAGTGGTGTAGCCAAATGTTAGCAGAAATGAGAATCAATGAACGAGCAGAAATTACGGGCATAAGCACGGAATTTGAGTGGACAGGACCTTGGAGATACCATGGGCTAAATCGACCAACAACCAGCAACATGGATTTGTCTAAAGCCATGTTGTACCCCTAGAGCTGGCTGGTGGTGAGGAAGCGGTTGGGAGCCGCAGGTATCTCTATGGCCCTTTAAAGGGGGAGTGATTGGAGCTACCAGGAGTGCTGCGACCAAATGGTCGTATAACCTAGGTTGGTTTCCGGTTGATAGTACTTGGCAATTTGGATGGTTAGTACGTACCACCATTGTTTGGACAAAACCATACGTTGATATGTTGGGCAAGCGGCCAGGTATTAGTGATGCCAATGTCTGATGTTTCAAACGATGTTGCCAACAATTCTGCAGTTATACATACATATACTCTGGTTTCTGAGACATATGTACGTATGCACATAAGTGCATTGACAAAGTTGCCTTTAGATGTAAGCACGTATGAGAAAACTCATAGCAGGTGTAAGTGCAGTGCGTTTTGTTGCATAGACACGATTGATGAAGCATTGAACAACCCCAAATGATAAGATCCAAGAACTGTAATTAAACGGATGTATCTTGGTATGTCCAGCTATTATTGTTTCTGATTCTCACGTTTATCAACCATCATCCCCTATTAAGGTTTATGAGGTATGACCCCTTTAATGTAACCATTGCTTGGGCATGATCAAACATCATATTAGGCATGAGGAAGCAGTGATTTACCTGCATTCATCACTATGAAAGTGTATCAACCATGATTCAGCCAAGCTCCAACGATGATTAGTCAGGTAATGACCACGATGATCAGCATCAACCATACATGCCTATCAGTGAGCGAAAGGAATGCAAAACTAACCCCTTGTGAGTTCCATGAACCGGCAATTAAGTACCAACATCCTATTACTTTACCCCATGTTTCACCCAATCACTGGACCCCATCACTTTGCCAGTGTTAACCATCAATCAACCATCAACCATCAACCATTTATGAACCGGTTAACCATCAACTAACCCCTTCTCTTTCACTAACCGTTGACCCCAATATTTACCCCATTACTTAAGCATCCGCAAGAACAACCACCATCAACATCTTGCAACTACCAAGCAACCATCAACCAACCACCACTTAACACCTCCGAACACCGGTGGCCAGGCCGCTGCTGAGAAGGGCGCTGTGTACATCGGCCATGGCGTGTTGGATTCGTTGCTGAACTACTTGGGTACCTGGGAACAGCCATCAGAGGGCACCAAGGGATGGCGGGACGTGATGGGATCAATGGATGTTAATGCCTACGGGTTGGAAACCGAACCAGCGTTTTGCTGTTTTTTTGCGCTTCGCACTTTTATGTCTTCATGTGATTTTTGTGTTGATTTTTTCATGTACCGAGTGATGTGTGTG
This sequence comes from Symbiodinium kawagutii, assembly GCA_009767595.1. Taxonomy (NCBI): domain Eukaryota; class Dinophyceae; order Suessiales; family Symbiodiniaceae; genus Symbiodinium; species Symbiodinium kawagutii. Next base: position 73,579 of record VSDK01016958.1, read on the forward strand.
TGTGTGAGTGTGTGTGCGTGTGCGTCTGAGGTTGTGTGGGTGGGGTGGGGGGTTGGGGGGTGGGTGCATGGGAGGGGGCACAATAACGTTCGTTGGCGCGGGGTAACCATGTGTATGCTTCGTGGTGGGTGTGAAACGTTGTTGATGCTCCGTGGAAGAGGTTTTGGGTGGCTGTGTGAAAGTGGGCGGGTGCATTTTGAAGCCTTGTTGATGCTACGTGGAAGAGGTCTTGGGTGGCTGCGTGCATGTGTGCGGTTGCATTGGGAACCCTTGTTGATGCTACGTGGAAAAGGTCTTGTCGTGTTTCTTGGTTCGCGTCAGTGGTCGCTCTTGTTGGTCAACTGTGCGGTTGCGATTTGGAAATACGTAGATGGGTCATACCTGCAGAGCAACTAGCGGCTGCGCACGAAAAATAAGTGTGGCGCCTGAGTTTCGGCACTGGAGACCCCAAAATGGGAGCCCAAAATTGACCAAATCCTGGGCATTCACATCTTCATGAAACACTGTGATTTGTGGGTCGAAATGAACACTGTGATTATGAAATGCTTGAATCGTGGGTTCGAAAAACAACCCGCCGGGATGTTTATGATTGTTGTTTAAATATTGTTGACGTTTAATGTTTGTGATTAATGGTCATGTTTATGTATGTTTTTGTTTACTGATTCCTTTCGGATATTTTGAGTAGCCAAGGCATTGCGAGTTTGCAAGAGGCACTGCCAGCGAGAATTTGAGTGGTGATGGCCGGGTTGTTCGCTACGTTGGGTTCTTGACAACCAAGCAGATGAAACGAACTGACCAGATCATCCGCGACTCACTACGTGCAGGCAGCCAAATCCGCAGATCCACTTGTGAAAGCGCTGCCGCCGCCGCCGCCGCCAAAGCAGCATTGGGACAATTCCGCCACCTCTCCTTCAAAGGCACGGCCTGTGGAGGAAGGTGGTGTCGAACTTTCCCCAGACTTGCAGATCCTTGCTTGGCAGAAAGGGAGGCCGTTTGGCCAGAGGCTTTGTCCACAAGATTTGCTGAAGGCAGCGATGAGCATGCCCAAATGATGCAGAAGAAGGCTAGATTTGAGGTGGACTACCCAGTGTCAGCAGTGACTCACGCAAACTTCCGGCCCACTTCTTCTCCGGGTCGTGTTGGTGGCCTTTGCGACTATTTTGTGGATGAAGGAACCCGTCCTTTGGATGTCACCGGGGAGATCCCTCTAGCAGCCATTCCAATGGATGAGTTCACAGAGGGAAGGCTTGTCATTGTGTTGAGAACATTATCAAGGTTTTGCAGCTATTGTAATTTGTTTTACGGATACCGATGATCTTGGGGGCACCATGTGGGTTCAACATACAGTACGTTTAATTTCAATTGATGGCAAGACAGGTTGACAGTGTCTTTTCACAATGAACTGATGGGGTCTAATGATGATTAGCGAATGCATCAACGATGGTTATTTGATGGCAAAGCAGAACTGATTCGCTTTGACGCCATTGTTCAGGGCTAACACTACGGGTAAGATGATGAATGCAGTCAAAGTTCTGCACGATCAATTGATGGACAAATGATACAGCATTGGCTAAATGCCGAATGATGGTTGATAGTGATGGCTCACGGTGAAACATGATGATGGGTTATGTAATGATTTTGTTAGTGAATCAAACGTTATCAACACCTGTTATTGTTAATGACCATCATTATTTGCTAGTCTGGTTAAACGATGTGAAACCATCTAGATGGTGCCCAGCAACCGTTAGCCGTGGGATGGTCGTCCGACAGCTCCCATGTTAGTAGTCATGGAGAGGAAATTTGTCATCATGAGACACCGCAGCTTATTTTGTAGTATCATGGGACATGCTAGCTGTAATATCGAGAGCCAGCTGCTTGGTATCAGTTTACTACCTGTAGTCATATAGTATCACCTGTTCTTCTTAGTAGCAATCACTATATTAGTCATGGAAAACGCAACCAGATTGATATTTGTCATCATAGATACACTAGTATATGATAATGAGTTACCCATGAATATTGTTTGTTCTATAGTATTTAGTCATCTTTTATCATGTCACATGCTAATAATGACAGATACCACAGCTAATTAGATATTACCAGCGCAGCATCTCAGGCACCTTATGGGTGGGCAACGCAGGAAAGGTGGTGGAGAAGGTGGTGGAGGCTGCGATTGCCGATGAGGAGTTTGGGAATGGTTCCATGGTGTTTGATGGGTTAATAGTACTAGCCGGGGTTAAGAATGGTTGGCAATGGAATGGTTAATAATAGCTAATAGTGGGTACAGTAATGATGATTAACCGCAAGTTCAAGGGCTAGTAATGGCTAAGAATAGGGGTTAACAATGGTTGTACTGGTTGATAATGGCTGATAGTTTGGGAATCGTTCCATGTTTCCCTCGGGTGGTTTGCCAATTGTTTTCCTGCTATATTTGGGATGGTTGGTTGGGACTTGGGACGAAAGTTTGTTTGCGACATCAATCGGGGTTTCTCTAAACAACAGCATAGTTAGGCGAAGTCCTAATCGATTGACGTGGTGGAAGCACACCAACCACTTGCTGGCCAGTGGTTGTCATGGTAACCAATAACGATGACCACAAGGACACTAGGGATTGTGTTAAGCAACAATGTCAATGAAATTCTGCTGCAAACGGCTCTCCTGTTTCTAATTGATAGATCGTGATAACTCACTTGTTCACGGTGACTACCCCACGAATAGATATCCACTAGTTAGGCGAAAAATCGTGGTGAATCTATGGTGCTTATTACCTTTGATTTGGTTGAGTACCAGTGCCTTCGTCGGGGGCTCCATCTCATTAGCACGAGGCTTGGGGGCCCAGCCTTTCAGCTGGTGGCTTCGTTGAATTCAACCCATGGTGACGTCTACAGTTCTGATGGTCAACCGCAACAACAATACTCGATACTGGCACTGACAATGGTATGTAATGGTTGATGCTGGGCGTAAACAATGGTATGCAGTGGTTGATGCTGAAAGTTAACCAACAAGAGTCAACATGAATAGGAAATCCAGCAATAAACTACCGGCAACAATGAATAGCTGGTGATTTCCCATCGAATATGGGAAGTGTTCATATGGACCATCCATGAGTAACTAGAAGAGTCCGGGATTTTAAGAAGCTGGGCAGCTGGACCATCCATGGGCCTGGACAAATGTGAGGATATTATGAGCTGATCATTCTGGGAAGCCAAGCTGGACCATCCATCGTAGCCATGTCTTCCCATGGTAGATCCAGCGCCTCCAGCTTTGAAGCGATCCACCCCTCGATGTCAAAGCTGGCGCCATCGCGGGCAGCACCAGGCCACCTCCCATCGCAGCTTTTTCCATTGGCTCCAGCAGTTACTGATCGTGATCGCTGCCATGATAGGTACATCAACTATGGCAGAACCCCCATAATTCGATGTTTTAACGATCATCAACCACTGTTAGCCATCAATGAATACTGAACAGTAATCATCAGCGACGTACTATTGCAAAACGGTAGTACTCATTGTTAGCCACTATCATCAACCATTGTGTTTTGTCAACCATCCATCAAGAAACGTTATTAGCAATCATGAACCAATGAACCAATATAATCATCATGAAGTACAATCAGTCATCATGGATCATAATGGATCATCATGGCTACTACCATGGCTAACCATGGCTCAAGCCAAAATGCTCGTAGCCAGAAGTGATCACTGGTCGAAGCTGTGGCCGCCTCTCAGCTGCCGGTTCACTGCAATAATTTGATCTGCTATTGATCCCACTTGCATCCACTAACCCATCCATCATGGAGCCATTGCTATCATCCAAGGCTCTGTTGCTTAACATTAACCTCATGTAACCATTACACTCTACAGCATCCAACATCAATTCGCCATCACTTCCTATCATCCAAGCCCCATCACAATCAGCTGTCAATGGATTGCCAGCCATCCGTTTCAGCTTGGCTACCCACTGCGCCATGAACGCCCCAGCGGCTGACCCTGCGGCGCCCGCGCGGCAGCGCAGACCGCGGAAGAGGGTGTGGTTCCTGGTGCCTGGGCCCAGCAACCAACCAAGGAAGGTGAGGAAAGAGGATGGGTAGTGGTGGATTATGACAGAAGAACCATAGGAATGGTTGAAAATGATGTGTTAGCTGGCTAATCATTGTTGCTGGCAATTGTTGATAATGATAGTTAGGGGAATTGCAGAAACGTGGTTTGTTCCCTGGGATATATATATATATATATATATATATATCACCAACCTAAACACCCCCATTTTTGGGTGAGCTAAGTACGATGAGCGCATGGTCACCAGTTAACAAGTCGGGATGCAAATGCAAGTGGAGGAGTCACAGGTGGTTGATGACAACAGTTAGCCAATTACGAATGGTCGATATGGATGGGTTGCAATTGATCAATCATTAATCACATTAAATGGTCATGATAGTCAAGACTGGAGTTAATCACATTGCTGTGATAGTCATAGTCAGTAATGGAGTTGCTCTGATAGTCATAGTCAGTAGTGGAGTTAATGACCATGATCATTGAGAAACTACAGTGATTAAGACTTCTTAATGATACTAATGATGCTGAAAAATTATGAATGAGTGGCATTATATCACTAATGAATGCTAATAAATAATACTAATTGATACTAATTGATGCTTACCATGCTGGTCCGTGACTTCCACGGTGAACGGCTGGCGTTGTTGCGCGGGCCATGCGCAACGAGCAAGGCCCAGGAGCAGAGACAGCGGCGGCAGAAGCGCAACCACCCAACCCGGGTCCCATCCGAGCGAAGTCTCGCAGGCTGTTGATGGGTTCCATCAACGTCACGTTTTTGTTTTATCATTTATTTATAATGGTTTGTCATTTTTATTTATTATTATTATCATGTTATCCATTTGTTATTATTATCATTATCATTTGTTATTATTAATGTTTTATTCATGTGTTATCATGTTTTATCATTAGAGTAATAGTAACCATCAGACCGAACTATTGTAACAAGATCGCAACCATTATCCTGAACTATTGGAACTGGTTCCATCAATACCATTATTGACATTTATTAACTATGAACCATCTTAGGAATTAATTGAATAAATCATTTGCATTTCCGGCATGAACTGCGCCATTTCAAAACTTTCAACAACATTTAACCGTGTCTACGACTATCAGCATGTACTCACCATCATAAACAAGCAAGTGCACATCATTCAACCCCATAGCTAACCATCATCCACCATCACTTAGCCACGTAATTACCCTTCATCATCCACCATCACAGAACCGGACGGATAATCGTCAATCGCTGTGAACCAGCATTCTTCGCCATCAACCATCAGTTAACCAGCCACAATCAACCATTAGCCAATGGCCAAGCATGATTCCCCATCATATTTTAACCAGCATTATTCACCATGAACCACTATCAACCAGCCATTATCCTTCACTATCATCAACCTACCATATCAACCACATATTTAACCACAGAACTAATCACGCAATTCCCCATCAATATCAACCAGCATCAATCAAGAGTATCAACCATTGTTGTACCATGATTTAATCGTCATTGAACCATCATTTGACCATCATTTAATCAGAATTCAACCATCATTTAAGCATCATTTAACCAGCCATCATTCAACCAGCAGTGCCAGGGCCGGCCTTGCTGAGGCCCTGGGCCTCCTGGCATTTTTCTGGATCCTTCCTCCGCTGCGGCGCGCCGTGTACCTGTCGCTGGTGTGGACCCCTGCACTGCTGTGGCATAGCCCCACCACCGTGGTCTTTGCCTTGCCACGCGGCGCAGGGTCCCTGGGTCCAGGTGGTGCATGAGCGACTCATCCGTTGAAGCACTGCTTGGCTCACGGTATGGCCATGGTGCCATGGTGTTTTTCCCCTGTCGCCCCTATGAAACTGCTGGTTTTCTCTAGGAAATCCATGGCCAGAACTTGGGGTGCACGGCCGTTGATGATCCAACAGTATGATTATCCATGACGAGCCGTTGGTTGAACTTGAGAATCAAGCAGACTTGGACCCATTATTGCTAATTATGTGGTTAAATGATGGTGAATGGTGATTGACCATGATTACTTGGTGGTTTAAACCATGCTTAACCATTGTCAGCAGGTCAGTAGCCATGACTTAGCAAAATTAGTGGGTTATGAAACATTATTGTGAAGCATGATTGACCATAACGAATTACTTTGGGCTAGCAAACAATGGTTGATAAAGATTCCCAGTGAACTGATGCTTGTTTCACCCTCAACAAACATGTATTAGTGACATGGCTGTGGGTCCCTGGGAGACCCTGGGCTCGTCTGCAAGCTGAGGCAATGGAGTGGCCCTGTTTTTATTAAGCTCGGCCAGTGGCTCTCCACGCGTCGAGATATCATCCCAGGCCTCTTGCTGATGGGTCGCAGGTTTGCCGCGCTCTGGCATGGCGGTTTTATGGGCAAAAGAGGTACACCAACCAAACACGAAGGTAACCAATAAGTCAGTCATCGATGAGTAATGGTCAACAATAGGTAAGTCAATCATCCTGAATAAATCAGTAAACTTGTTACAGAAGCGCTGTGATGAGAAAACATGAAATCCCAGAAGCGACTGTGGCCATCAATTCATCCGTTCAGGCGCCAACTCTCAACAGGCAACTGCGGTCATCGCTCACATAGCCATCTGAGAAGATTGTTAACATTAAAAATTCAAAGCTGATAGAGCTAAGTCCATGGGATCACTTCGAAACCATACGTGCTTTTTGTTTTTTTTGTGGACAGGAAACCAACACAACCCCAGTCATACATATTCGTTTTTTGTGTCGAAGGAACCACCTGTTTGGGGGAGAACCAAACATCATTAACTCATTAACCATGAGCCAACATTGACCATCGTTACGATGGTGATCAATCATCATTAACCATCAATCATCATAAGCCACTCTTAATCAACCCTCTTGCGGGTCCCAAACAAAAGCTCAAAAAATCAAGCACTGGCCGTCATTTACCACCATAAGACCATCAATAAACCACCCTTGGTAAGCCATCATTGACCATCATAAAGCATCATTGACCCCATAAAACGACCAATAAACCGTCCTTGGTTTACCATCATTCACCATCATTGATTAAGCATCATCAACCACCATAAAACTAAACCACCAAGAAGCCACCGTAATATCACCATGGTTGACAAAACCACCATTAAGAAAAGGCATCTCCGTCCTCGCGCTGTCACCTCCACCTGCTCAGATGATGTTTGCGATGCCATGGGTCAGTTACACGAGCACGTTCCCGCGAGTGGCACGAAACGAGACGTGAGACGCTTGGCAGTCGCAACAGTGCCCCTGGTCTCATGGCTTCGGGGTAGTGCCGTGGTTATGGATGGAACTACAGATGTATTTCGTCATGTAACAAATACGTAAATATATTACATGATATATACATGCATGTTTTGTTTGCTTGTATAATTACATTTTTCTGTATATATATATATCAAAAAGTGTGTGTATGTGTGTGTGTGTGTTCATTCACATGTTGCATTTGTTTGATATGTGCTGCAGCAGCTCATGACACAGATATGTGGCAGTGCCTACACATACAGCTGATCATACAACTGTGTACACAGATCCAGATATACAAAGACACAACGACTGGAAGACCTGTCTACATGATCCAGTCACCCCAAGTCCCTGCTGGTTTGTATTTCTTAAACGTGTCGCTATGAGAGCAACCACCAAGCGGCCCCCGTAAGGCAATCGCGGCTTGAGAAATTCCCTGTTGTTTGATGAAAAGATTCGTTGATAGATCATGACGCCTAACTCATGTTCATACTCGTATCCTTTTGGTCCATGTTTCTGGACAGTATGTTGTAGTGTTGTTTTTCATGCATTTAAGAATTTCAGGGAAAGTGTGTGTGCAAATACTTCACGTGTTTTTGTTGTCATGTTGAGATGCTTGATGACTGCAGCCTTGGACAAATAGCCATGCATCTTGATTTTGGGGGAATCCAGCACGCCTTTTTATAGACATTATCAACGACTCACCATCATCATTCATGATTCACGATCATGAACAAGTGCCCACCATGACGAACCACAAGTCATTCTTGGTGAATGTGTGTGCGGAGGAGTTGGACGATCATTTAGTGGAGAACAAGTAGAGAAGTATCCGCTGAAAGTAAGCGATATCTGAGATATGTTTGGTAAAAACAACTAGTTGGTAGTTCTAATCATGGCCTATAGTGGTGAATGATAGCCAATACTGGTGAATTATTGGGAATGGTTGATGACGGTGAATGTCCAGTTGGTGGTTTCCAACATGTTTTATCTTGCACAACAAATTGGGATAGTTGGTCGACTATTTTTTCTTCAGATGGGTTCGGTTAAAACCACCAACTAGTAATGATCATTACTGGCCAGTGTAATCACTGCTAATTAACCATTCTTAACCATTAGTCGATAATTGTATGAGGGGAGCATGATTGCGATTGCAGACACAGTTGGGAAGTGATGAAATCATGTTGAATCCATGTCTGGAATGAATCTTTTGGTGGTGCCCAAGTGGAGTTGGTTGAAATCAGATCCTGCTTGTTGCTTGGAGGCCCGCCAACGAGTCGTTGTTCCGATCATGTCGATGGTATGGCCGGATCATTCACACCAAAACTCATTGACAATCGGCATGAATGAACATCAGCAGCCAACCAACCAACCACATATAGTTGCTGTTATCCGTGTTAAGCCCCACTACTGTTGCTTGCCCATGCTTATCAACCAACCGACCAATCAACCAACCCACCAACCAACCCCCCAACCCACCAACCAACCCCCAAGCCACCAACCGACCCACCAACCAATCAATCAAACCAACCCAGCCAACGAAGCCCTGCGCGTAGCCTCAGGACACGCAGTGACACAAATTCCAGGGCTCGAGTATCTGGGCCGCCCAGGCTGTTTTGAGCGCATCATCATTTGGATATACATCATGATCTGCCCATATCTTTCTGAAGATAGGGAACCCCTAAAGTTTATTGGTTTATTACTATAAATGGTGTAAAGGATGAAGACTGGGGGGACCCCAAAACTGGCTTGAAGAAACCACCATTGATTGGTTGATATGTCCAGATAAATCATAGAACAGGGAGACGCAGGGAGAGCGCATATGATGGGCTGACCATGGCCCCGAAGATGATGGGCTTCGCTTGGATCATTCAGCGAAGCTCCATGAATTTGTTCCCTTGGATGCCAGGACTTTGCCAAGCTGAAACAGAACCGTTGTGGTAATGCTTGGAGTGGTTGTGGTTCTGGTTCTGGTTCTGGTTCTGGTTGTGGTTGTGGTTGTTGTTGTTCTTGTTGTTGTTGTTGTTGTTGTTGTTGTTGTTGTTGTTGTTGTTGTTGTTGTTGTTGTTGTTGTTGTTGTTGTGGTTGTTGTTGTTGTTGTCCTCCACAGTCGTCCTTGTTTGTATGATTGTTGTTTTCCTGGACTGTTCCTTTTGCTATCGATGTTGTCCAACATTGGCTAATCACTGTTTGGAAATTATTCCTTGCTGACCATGTTAATCCCCTATGGTTAACCATTCCCCCATCAAACCACTATGAAGCACATTAGTAAAGCATCAGAAAGAATGGATGAAATGAACGGAGCCTCGGATCAAAAGGTGCCGTGCGCCTGGTCCCTTCTCGGTATGCTCTGTCGTTAACAACACCCGAACCTCACACCAGGTCAACTGGTTATCACCCCATATTGGTTTGCTATGTGCGTGAGCATATATGGTGCTTTCTTCAAATTGGAAACCCCAGTATTGGATGGTTTGCTACTAGAAATGATTGAGATTGAATGATTTGGGGACACCTCCATTTTTAGAAACCACCTTTTTCAGCAATAAAGCCCAAGACTGCCGACATGTCGCAAAGAGCATCAGTGGATTGTGAATTCAGATCACCACAGGGAGTGCAGCCTTTCCAATTTTCTGGCAAGCTGAGAAACAAGGAAGCGTAGCCCAGCCAACATCTACACAATCGCATGTTCCCCAAAGAGAAGATGATCATCCAAGATGTAGCACAGCTGATCATCGACGAGAGGCACGACTTGAACATCACTCGTGCAGCTGCTGTCAACATGCTCATGGCCGTGATTTGTGCCACGGCCGTGGCCCATTCGTTTTTGGTACACTTTGAAAATCGCAAAGTTGGTGGCATGTTGATGTTGGACAACAACCAGGCCAATGTCAGAACGGCATGCAAGCATTTGCTTGATTCGGTGATGGAGGCATGGGACTGCCCTGATGCGATCCTTTTCCTTTGTGGATACAATGTCATTTCGGCAGAAAGTGGTGATCAAAGTGCGTTGAAGAAGCGATACTTCACTGACTTCATCAAACCGTTTAGACCAACGCAGAGTGCTCAAGAAACATTGAAACTGCATCGGCAGGTGGGAAACCCCACTCATGTTCAATGATGGGCGAGCACCCAAAGAATTGGGAGCTGACCCAATCCTTCGGACACCAGATTGGATGTCTTATGTTCCTGGCTTCAGGCCCGACATCATTGCCATTGCAACAGGAATGTTCGGCGCTCCGACGATATAAGAGTGTGTGCTGTCAACTTCTGAAGTATCTACTGGCCAAGATTGTTGCGCTGTTGTCCTGACGTTGCTAGCCTTTATTAAGACAGATTTTTTTTAAATTAATCCTTAATCATGAACAATTAACTATTAATCAAGAATTCTTGATCATCAACCCCAATCAATCATTGACCTTCAGCAAACAGTGTATCGATATGTATGGATCATTAACCGTCAATCATCATTGATTCAAATCATTCGTCATCACAAACCATGATTAACTATCATCAAATCATATCATTAATCATCATCAACCACACTTAACTACAGAACAATCATCAACCACACTTGACTACCAGTAATTACCATTCATTACCATTAGCCGAAACTAAGAACATCATTGATCAGCTTATTCACCATTAATAACCATCATTAATCATCAACTAACTACTCATGTTCCCATCATCATTCTACTCATCCTACCGTCATCATTAACCATCATTAACCACGATTATCATGAATCATTAACCATCAATCATCATTGACCATATAAACATCATTAACCATCATTAATAACCATCATTAATCACTAATAACCATTCATCATTAATAACTAATAACCATCAATGATTAACCATCATTTTTTCCATCATTAATCCATCGCCCTGAGGCTCGGCTCCTTGATGGGTGGCGGCTGCGTGGCGCAAGTTTACCACGGCGAGTTCCAGGGCGAAAGCGTCGCCGTGAAGGCACAGCCGCTGCACCGCAACGGTGGGCCGTGAAGTGCCAGCTGAGCCAAGGAACCGACCATCAATCGTTGGCCAATCATTTGGTGGTTTCTCAAGCCATAGGGGACCCAAAAAATGGTTGGTGGTTGGTTTATGGTGGTTTATGACTATAAGTTGCTAATAACTATATAGATGGTTCGGGGGTAGCCCTATGACTTGAGAAACACCCTAATATGGGTTTCATTGATTGGTTGAGTGGTTGGTTTTTATGAGTTTGCTGGTGGTGTTTTGAACATACATCACCGACATCAAGGTTAGATAGCCGACACGAAGCGATGAGCAGAAGACTGTTGTTCCTTGTTGCCTCATGGCTGATGGCTTAGACGCAAGGACAGGACGCAACGGCGACGCCACTGCTGCGTTACCGTTACGTTGACCCAACCAAGAGCTGGGTGAACCACTGATTGGTACTCGTATGGTTGTTAAAGGGAAATACTAGCCAAATGGTTCTTAAAGGGAAAGATTCGCCTGCTGATGTTGAAGCAATGGTTGGTATTGGCATTTACAGTTGCTAATGCTTGATATCAGGAATGCAACCCCAGGTTATTCATGTTAACCAGTGGATATGGGGAAGGTTTACCAACGATGATCACGGGCAGCCCATCTCAGCATGACCTTTCCGGCATCAATCATTGTCAACCGCTATCATTGTTGTCTATTAACCAACGATTTGTAGTTGGTTTCCGGACAACCCCAACTGGGATCATGAATAAGCGGTGTTTATCCATCATCGATCCATTGTATTCGCTCTTGTTGGTTGTGGCTCACTGCAATTAATCGTCAACTAAGCATCGAATAGCCATCACCAGACAATTTGCCATCACCAGCCAATTTCAACCAATGACTCACATTCATTGTGTGCTACTATGAGCCATCAATGAACAAGCCACTTAGTAATCATCATCAGCCATCATCACCATGAACCATCTTTTAAGCATCATTAATTCTCATTGACCTTTATAGACCCATCATTTCAGCATAGATGAACCATTAACTATTAAAGAATTAATTCGTTAATAACCTGTTAGTCAACCATTCAGCATCAATGAGCCAACCTTTCACCATCCTCATTCGCCGCTGAACACGGGAGGTGAGACGAAGCGGAATCATGAAGCGCTTGGAAATGGATTTGACACCTGGTGGCTTCAGTGGTTGGGTGGTTGGCCAGTCAGGTAATAAGGATTTGTAACCAACAGAAGTAGGGCTTAACAGGGATATTTCAACTACAAGTGGTTGGTTGATTAGTTGCTGATAGTTGGTGGGTTGGTTCCTTCATTGGTCGGTCCGTTGCTTCGTTGCTTCGTTGGGTCCTTGGATTGTTGGCCACGATTGCGTGCGATTGGGGGAGGAATCATAGTATTTGCTATGTTCCTGATTATTTTTCGTTACAAATGCGTACAATCAACTGTTCAGTAGACTGGCATATAACCATTAGTCCACTGCCATTAACCACCATTGGCCCATCAAAATTGAGCATCAGTGTCAACCGTCATTATCCCATAGTACCAACAATGGTGAATACCACGCCATCAGTTCAGCATATAATGTTGTTTATCCATTTCCCTTGGGCGATCAGCCCCTATCACAGCGACACCAGGTCTGTCCTGGTTATATCAGAAGCTTACTATCCTGTACAGAGCGGTGCCCTCAAGATAGCAATTCATTGGTGAATATATCATTGTATAACCAGTATCAGTATAACTACTAGGCCAATGGCAGAAATAACCAGCTTGTTAGATGGGCTACTAAAAAACGAATCTAAACAGGGTAGTACCACTCTGTACAGTGACCAATCAGTAACGATGATCGTTAATTGTTGGCTATGTCTATGGTTGCTTGTTATCAACCAACACTATTAACCGTTGCTGTTAATGAATACAAGTCGAACTGGGCAAGCCGGAGATGGAAGTTTTCAACATGCAGGTGGTTACAATTCAAGCAGAAATGCCTAAAGATTCTGCCCCCCAAGTCCATCTCTTCAATGTGAGCTCTCTCCTGGCATCGTTTGGTATTTCTCAAGCCAGAGGGATTCCCAAAAATGATGAAAATGCATGGTTTTACAACTATAGATGGTTTAGATTGGATGATTTGGAGGTACCCCTATTTTGAGAAACCACCGTCTCTTCTCAATGTCAGCTCTGTCATGACAGCTCTGCTGGGCGTCAGCTTTTTCTGACATACCTTTTGAATCTCAGTTTCTTGGTCGACATCCTGCGTTTGGTTGTTGAAACGTTCTCAAGCGCGGAAGTTCCTCTTCTAGACTTCCTCGCGTATGAACTATCGCTATTAGTCATCAGAACTTTTTTGTGGGTTTGGCAATCATACTGATAACTAATAACCCACCAGAAGGGTTGACCCAGCATCATGTTATTAGTCATCATCATGATTGCCCATTGATAATCACGATGATTGGTGGAATAGAGAATGATGACCACTCAGAATTGTCAAGACCATTCATATCCATTCACTATGATTGATGACTCCCAATGATTTGTGAGTCAACCCTTCACCAAGCCATCGATCATAGCGACCTTCGCTCGCCCAGGGCCCTCCTTCACCAGGCCGCGAGAATAGCAGAGGTCGTGAGACCGCAGCGGCTCGGTGCGCGCCATGCCTTGGGCTCAAGACGGTGACCGGTGACGAGGGTGGTGAATGCCAGGTACCAACCATTGGGATATACCAGGTATTAGGCATGAAGCACCAACCAAGGTTGGGTTGATAACCTTGGATATAGCTGGTTCATGGTTCATGGTTGATGGTTCATGGTTGATGGTTGGTTAATATCTTGTTGATAATCCTGGATATACCCTACTTGACACCTGGTGAACAAGGCTGATATACCCTGGATATACCTGGTTGATGGGTGCTAAGTTACTGAGAAGTGGTTGGTACATGGATGTACCTGGTTCATAGTTGGCAAGTGATTGGTTACTGATCAATGGTTGGTTAATATATCTGGATATGGATAAGTACCCATTGGCATTGAGAATTGGTTGATCCTCCTGCATGTTCAGTGGATTTTTTAACGTAATGATTATTGTTTTCCATGTTGATCCACAAACCTGATACGAACCGAGAGTACAAAGAGTAGAAGTTCTCTGGGTTGGTCACTTGGTAAACTGCCGATAACCAATCATTGAAAGCCTGGGGGCGCTGCCCCGCGAAGTCCCGCCATGCAGGGTCCTCTAATTTGCCGAGAAGTCTGCCAAAACCAGCCGACATGTTGCAGAACTGAAAGGGGGTGGAAGTGTCCAAAGGATTCAGGGTGTGACGTGCTGCATTGGAGAGCACCGCCGCAACCTCAACCTCCAAGTTTCCATCTTTTTGCCTCGCTCCGAGCCAGGCAGCACACGGCAAGGGCCTGCTGCTGAGCACAGGAAATGGTTGTGCGAGTTCTTAGCGCAGCCAGGAGACCAAGCGCACATCGCAACTCCATTTTTTCTTCCGGGGCAGCTTGGCGCAAGACATTGGAAACGTCTTCGGCGCACACGAGATCTTATGGGAAAGAATTTGGCCCAGCAGGACCATTCAGTTCCCGCTTGAAATATCGCCTTCATCTCAAGATGGAGATGGCACATCTGAACAAAGTCGCAAGGACGTTTCAGGCGCCGTCACCATGGTGCACCCTCACCTTGTCAGCGGCGCTCACACCCTGGATTGAGAATATATGGGAGTTTCTCTGCGGTGAAGTGGTGATCCAAGGCGTCAGATTCCGGTAAGGACGACCTGGACTCAGGTGATCCTTTTGTGGATGTCCAATCAGACACCGAATCATTCAGTCACGTGCTCCGAGACTCTTCGACGTACCAACATGTTTTTAGACCCAAAGTATGCGATGTGAGATGTGGTTGTTGTTTGGATTTCTGTGTGATTTAAGATTGGTTGTAGTTTGCGGAGACGCAACCTCGGAGTGCGCAGAGACATCAGCGCCTGCGACATGGCCTACCGGGAGTGGATACAGGGCTGGCTCGCGCGCGCGTGGAGATACGGTACGAGATGAGGCTACAGCCAGTGAACTACGTGGCTCCGTACTTGTGCAATACGTTCTGTCCAACCTTGGGCTTTGGAAAGTCGTAGGCGCATGACGCGTCGGTGATCTTGAACTTGAGGTGCCGTGTTTTTTTCACTTACAGGTTGTTCCCCCGGCACCTTCTGGAGGGCGTCACGTATATGTTTGTATGTGCACATCTGATTTCACGTATGTATGTATGCATACACATTCGCACCTGATGAATTTGTCCGCATCTTTCGTCTGCGTATGTATGATTAGATGCGCATGTATTTGCGCATGTATACAAATATGTTTTTTACATCTCTAGATATATGATGTATGTATCAAGATAAATAATGTCCATATGGCATTTCAATGCATCTACAAGTTCATCTGTGCTGCCACATCCTGATGCTTGGCCGAGGTTGAAGTGGATGGCGCTCAACCAGGCCATTGACAATTTTGCCTTCTACATGAAGCAACAGGCGCCGGTGACACCCCAGGGTATGCCGCTACAGGCGTCAGGAGGCAATAGGAACTTTCATTCTGACCACCTTGGATGATTGATTTTAGTTGGTGAAACTTCCCTATGGTTGATGATCACTATACTGAAGTGGGTGGTTTCTTGCCTTTTGTCATCATAAATGATCAATATTGGATGATTTCCGGGGGTCCCGTATATTGAGAAACCACCATATTCTTGTCGGTTGCAGCCCATGTTTGCAGTTTGACACTGTTCAAAGAGGCAAAGCTTAGTCCGGAAGAACGGATACCCGCACGCTGCCACGCAAATGTAGACATGCCCGCAAACTCAGGGGTAGGCCAGACCGCAAGGCACCAATTTTCCCGGTTGCACCAGATGTTCATGATATAGCCACGGGTCCATATAAACCAACCAAAAAATGAATGGATGAGCATCCCAACAGCTCGACTAGTTTGCTTATTTCTGGGATATGAACAGCTGGGGTATTGACCCCATAGCCATAGCCATTGCTACACCAGGTGTTATTCACAAAGCTCATGGGAGATCCAGCTGTCACTAAACCAGCCATTTGTACCAGAAATAGCTGGCGATTGTCAAAAAATGGCGAGTTTGCTAACAGATTGATTTGCCGAGATCGTTGGTTTTTGGTATATTCCCCTATTGTTGATTTTAAGCCCACTTACCAAGAGGGAATCAACAGGGATTGTTATTCATAAGTCAGCTCCTAGCCAACTATAGGGGAATATAATTGTTATTCAGCTGCCAATCATCAAAGTAGCAAGAAAAAATACCAACAGCTAATACATGGGTCAGCTCATGGCATTGGTTGACGGGAAGATCTATGTTGGAACCCCTACGATCGGTGCTTCAAACAGCTTCCAACAAGGCGCGGTTGTCCCATCAAGTGATCAGAACTGAAAGCGGCCAGGTGAATCTCACGCAGGAGAAGGTCTACATGCAGAGATTCGACCGAAACTTTCAAAAAAGGAACAACATCATCGTTCCCAAGACGCTTTGGCTTCGTGATCAGAGTGCAGGATGATGGATAAAGGGGTTCTTAAGCCATAAGGAACCCCAAAAACGGTTGGTTTATTAATACTACAGAAGACAAAGGATCATGTGGGGGCGCCCCCATTTTGAGAAACACCTATATACAGAGTGGCAACAATCGAGGGATTGTTAATTTGGGTTGCAAATGGGATAACTACCATATGTGGTAGATTAGACTATACTTAGGTTACGTCATAAACCACTGTGTAGCTGCTTCATAAGCCATGACTGATACGGGGATGGATCATAGGCAAACATCCAAACAAGGGTAGGTCAATGTCCCAACAAAAACTTGTTTGGTCGTACTATCTTGATTACATGCCATCTCAATTACAGCATTACAGGCTCACAAAGCCACGACCAGTATCACACACTACAATCCAGACAATGCACCAGTGAAAGAAATGGCAAAGAATCATATTAACAGGGGTTTGAAGCAGCTACAAAGAAGGTCAGTTGTTTGTTTCTTACTTATTTCTTTGAAACATAATTTGCAAGATCTTTCAGGTTGAACCAGGTGGCCTACGAGCACGGCCCAGCTGATTGGGGGAAGCCGACCCATGATCCAATCTGAGTCTTGAGGAGGCATTAAGTCTGTCTGGTGGTTTCGAACATTTTTTATTTTCCCTACTGTAGTATTCATTAACAATTGGCTGGTTGACAGGCGCATATTTTTCATAGTGGTTGTGAAAAACCACCAACCAGTAAGTCTGGCTGTAGCAACGAGGCTGCGGGTGATAAAACGGCCGCCCACCTGCCCGTCGAAGGCGATGCGAGTTGGGAAGTACACCGTTCACCAAGGGCACAGGTAGCGAAGCTGGTTGGTGGCTATTTTTAAGGCTGGGAGTGGCCAATAAATGGGGGGTTAATAGGGATGAATCATGGTTAAGAATCTTTTTTGAATGGTTTAGTGGGGGTTGATAGTGATGAATAATGGTTAAGAATCGCTTTTTTAATTTGGTTCATAAGAACTTATGGAACGATTAATACTGGTTTAAGATGGCTATCAATGGTGAATGATAGGGGAGAATAACCAACAATCATGCTTAAACAACTACAAAAAAGTTGGTGGTTTCAAACATGTTCATTTTCCACAATGGTGGGGATGGTTGATTGATTCGAGCTGTTCTCAGAGGGACGTTTCAAGCACCAGAATAGAAATACCAGGGCATCCGAAGGCACCACGGATCAGCCATGGTCAGTGGACGAAGCTGTCGCACCAACGTCCACCAAGCATCATGCCATCATTGAAGTATCAGCCACTACTAACAAGTCCTGAACCGGCAGTTTGCCATTGTAAACCATCAAACATCAACTAGCTATCAGTGAACCTGTATGAACCATCATTTTACCCTTATGATCCTTGTCAAAACCCCTATCAACCATCATTTAACCCCTATGAACCCTCATGAAGGGGTTAACCCCCATCACTTTTGACTAGTGTCAACTATCAGTCAGCCATCGTCAACCATCCACACAGACCTCCTGCACTGAGGATTTACGCCTCGACGGAGTCGGTGTTGGTCATGGGAGTGGCCCGGGGCGTGTCTCTCTCCAACTTCGTTCACGCCAACCACTCCAAGGAGAAACGCTGCTTGGTGGCGTTGTGTTTGAATGGAAGATCTATATTGCCAAAGCACTCCCAGTTTACTTTGAAATAGCTGGTGATGTATCCCAGATATGGGGTGTTTTGTTGGATATGGACAAGATATTCATGATCATTGAGGGTAATGGCTCAATTGTGATGATTCGATTAATTCATGGTGTCTTGTCTTCATTAAGCAGAAGTTGCAAACCATCATTTGTCATTTTTAAGTAACCGTCATAATTCTGAACCATGATTGTCATGATGATTGCACAAACTTCAGGATCCATTTGCGCGCACTGAACAAATCAGTGCTGAACAGAATTGGGACTGTAAGATGAATGATGTCGGTTTGCGCTATTGCACCACTAAAGTGTCAAGCAATATTGATCTTCATGTTTCATGATGTTGCATCAGTCCAACAAGAAAGCAGGTTTGCAACCTCAACAAACTCCAATGGAGAGTGTTGTTTTTTGAGCTGATGGCCATCAATTGTTTGCACGATTCTAGCTCAATCGCTCACAGAGAACGATTGCAGCGAACTACCTCTCTTCTCCTATCAGTTAAGAGTGATGGTAGTCAGCAACAACAACAACAACAACAACAACAAGATCTATTTTGTATATGTCCTAAGCTTTGTTTGGCTAGTTCCGTTGTGTTTTCACCTCCTTTTGCGGCCAAACTGAGGCTTAGAAGTCCACAAGGTGCTGACCGATATGATGGCGACCCGGCACGCTGGACAGATGTATATGTTGATAGTTGCATAATCATTAGTTGTTGGTATCCTTTTATCGTTGGCTACATATGCACATACCTATTGATTAGTAATGTATATTGATGGCTACGCATGAGTAGTTGGTCTATGTTGATATCACCATGTTGATGTTGGTTTTACTTGGCGCTTATATCCGGCTACTATTCACAGCTGTTCATCACCCCACATATGAAACCCAGATATAGTCTGACAGATGCCTCGATGACATCCTTTCTAGTGTCTAGAATGCTCCATCAATACATGCACCCCAACCATGGGGCTCCGGAAAAAGCATCAATTGTGGGAGACGGGAGGGTTTCGGATTCGCACGATACCGGGTTAGTCCTTATGAAAACTGGTTGGTGGTGTCCAACATTTTTTTTCCTCCCTAGTTTCAGTATTAATAAATGGTTGATTGACAAGCATGTTTTTCATAGGGGTGGTTCAACCACCAAACAGAAAAGCTCACCTTTATTTATTTATTTAGATTTATACTTAAATATATATATATATATATATGTGTTTATATTTACATTTTTATATGAAAAGTTCACCTGCCAAATCCTGATGATTCCCATGACCCTACATGGCCCTTGGCCACAAGGCAAAGATGGCACTGGTCGATGGCTTCCTCCATGGTGACCTACATCCAGGCAATCTCTTCATTGAGCTGGAAGGCACCGCAGCGCCCGCTGTTGCTACTGCTGCTTGTGGTTGGTTGGGTTGGCTGGGTTGGGTGGTGGGTTGGTTGCTGTTGGTTGCTGTTGGTTGCTGCTGTTTCATGCTGTTGCTTGGGGTGCAGGATATTCCACAAGCATTCGAAAATTAGAAGGTTGCAACACCACATTTCCGTGGCAGAGTTGCATCGAGGTGAGTGATCTACACGAACTGGAGATTTCGGTGGCTGATCGATCCTGATTGTACATCATCTTTTGATAGTCTGAGTGGCGATATCGCACCTATGAACCACTATTCATCACTGTCAACGATCAACTGAGCCATCTGCCCCCACTGCTTACCATTCACGGCTCGCCCATTCGCAGCCCGGTGGCACAATCAACCACAGACAGCAGCATGGTGAACATTCCTCAGGCTTTCAACGATGAGCCGTTGTGAATCGATGTTTCACCAGGATTGGCCATTCATGTGGTGCTTTCTTAAGATAGGGAACCCTCAAATATGGTTAATTTATCAATACAAATTGCTAATATTGGATGATTTTGGGGGTACCACTATTTCGAGAAAGACCCATGGGTTTGACCCACCAACGAGTTCTGGTGCATCCCTTTCAAGCAGTATAATCAGTGGTAATCCTTTTCAACCATCAACCGATCGTGAGAATCAGTCATGATCGAAACATAAGCCACTTTCACCAACCAAAATGGTTGTTATATCCCTATTGCTGTATTAAATCTTCATGTGTTAAATGGGATGTAGCATCCATTTTGATGCTTATTGCTTATAGGAGAAACCATCGGTGTTTCTAAATTTGTTATATCTCAGATTTATTTTCATGATAAGATTGTCTAAAATTGTTATATCTCAACGAAAATGAAACCATGGTGACTGCTTATGAAAATCATCACAATGGTTAGTGATGAAAATGAATTTCATGTGTCTGTAACTATCGCTAAGCAAATTCATCAACTAAGGTTCAATACAAATGAAACCATGGTTATTGGCATCAACTAAGAAAATGAAACCATGGTTATTGCGTATTTAACCACGGCTAAGCATCAGCCACCATCCCCAGCCACCATCCAGTGTGCCCTCCAGGCGCGCAGGAAAGGCCTTTGGCGCCACGGCAGCGCACGGCTGCCGGGGGTTCCACGAAAGGTTGGCTGGGGAATGGTTAGGTGACACCAAGGAGGAACCATTAAAGGTTGGTTGAATGGTTGAATGGTTGGTTGAGTGGTTGGGTAATGGTTGAGTGGTGCGTTGATTTTATTGGCAATGGTTGATTGGATTTAACCCTGAAGGGTTGGTTGAATGGTTGGGTAATGGCTGATTATACATTGGTAGCGGTAATTTCATTCTAGCGATTATTTTGGTGATTGTGACGGTAATTCTATTGCTCAACCAGCTGGTTCATAAGGATGGATATTGACAATCAAATTACTAGTGATGATGTTCGTCATTAAACCAAGATTGGTGCTGTTGGTTCATCAGTTGTTCATCAGTTGTTCATCAGCTGATTGACTCATGGGCTATTGTGAGCGAGGATCACTTACGATAAATCTGAATAGCTGGTTGACTCATGGGTTATTGTGAGTGAGGATCACTTACAATCTGAATCTAATGGCAGTTATGTTTGATACCGAACCGTTAGCGTTCATCAGGATTATGTTTACGCTTCGATGGTCTGCAGAAAACCTTCACATCCCTTCACCCTTGTTTGATTGCAGATATTGCACCAATTTTCTGTAGAAAGTTAGACAAACAATGTCCATGATTAATTGTTCGTAATATTGGTAATGATAGTTAACAATAATAATGTTGATAATTGTTGTTTAACCATATAACCATATTGAAACTGGCCTTTGGCTTGTGAATCAATAATGAACCTATCGCAGGTGTGACCTTCAACCACTGGGTGTCATCCAGAAATGGTCGACGATCCGACGAAAATTGACCACCTGGGGATGATTGGTGGTGTGATGGTGACATCAGGAACTGAGTGCATTATGGTAACGATGCAGATAGTTATGATTTTAAAGGTTATTGTGATGATTATTGTTATGATAGGGATTGTTTTGACGAGGAGGAGGAGGAGGATTGTTCTGATGATGATTGTTGTCATGATGATGATGAATTGAGACTGATGGAACGGTACGTCATGGACCTGCCATTACAAATCTGTTGCAGGCAACATTCCCTCAAGAGTACCGTGACTTGACGCCTTCAATAGGTAAACCGGCTGCAGATGGTTAAGTTGCCAAAGAGTACGGGGAATGTTTTTAGTCGTTAATTTTGTGATTATCAGAATCATGTGAATCAGTTCACCCTTCACTATTGAGAGTCCTAATCAACTGATGATCAACGATAAGCCGCTATCATAGTGATCACGATTGTCCTCAATGACTAAGTGAGCTTTGGTGCTTAAGGCCAACCGGCTTACCACTAAACCATACTGATTCAAACCGCTAAGCATAAGAATAGCTGTGGACCACCACTGGATGCTTCATCACCATTCCACCACCAACCACTAAACGCTACTGACCATTACTATCAACGATCACTACCAACTAATTTTAACCAGGATTAATAAACCATAGCTCGATTACTTCAGGGAGGTACCATCTTAATGAGAAACCAGTTTGCATTTGTGCCATACCTCCCATTAATGAAACAGAGGTTTATTCACCCGGGGGTTCCATTACTCGCCACCAACCACTACTCAGAATCAACAACCCCATTGTGGTCTTCTCAGCTACCCATGGAGTGCCAAGGTGACGCTGATCGACACGGGCATCAGCATTACCATGACCAAGCAGCTACTGGGTCTGGTGTTTTTCGTGTGGTTTACACCTGGCTGAATTCATGGATGACTGTTTTTTAAAGATATGTTTGGATGATTTTTTTCACCAAAATTTGGGATGGTTGGTTGATGTTTCATAACTTAACATATGGTTGGTGGTTTTTTGTGTTTAGATTGTTTTTGACCAACCATCCACGAATCCAACCTCCCGACCACCAACCATTTTATCAAGTAATTGTCTTGGCTAACCAATATTTAAACCTTTTTTTTTGACCAATGATTTTGAACATGGCTGACGGTTGGTGGTTTTTATGTTGACCATTTTTTGGGATGGTTGGTTGATTCGCTGTTTCAGAGAGGTACCACTTACCAGATGGTAGCGTGTAAATAGATGGATTTAGATATGGACTTATTTGGACGTATTCTAGGTAGGATGGTGAATTTGGAGTGTTTGGAGATAGTTTTGTGGATTGATGTCAGCAGACGTCGCTGCCAAATTGGGACCTAACATTTGGAAATAAAGGACGTGGTCATGGATTGCAATGTTTTTCTGCATGAGAACGGCTTTCGTATAAGTTTTAAGGTTGTGATTATCACTCAGCACGGAGAAAACGTCTCCGAGCACCAGCGCGTGCAATTCTTTATCTTTGTCACATTTCGCCGCCTCGAGCCACAGAGACTTTTGAGTTTGTGGTCACGCGCCGTTGCTTCAGTTCCCCCTTGCGCCCGACGAATGACCCCGCCTTCTTGGCAGTTTGGCTCAACGTGAACAGGTTGAGAGTTTCAGACGTAAAGAATGACAGGTCAGGTTCGAGCTTGGCCGTTGCAGGCCCAAGTGCGAATGTTTGCCTCTCGTGCTCATACTGATTGGTTCATCGTGAGCAGCAAAACACCAACCACCACCAGTAGGCATGAAGCATCAGCGTTGTCAGCCCATGTCTAGCATCATCATCTCTGGTGCTGTCTGCCATTTTCAACCACAAGACACCAGTGGCACAGTGGATGACCTGGCTCTCGCTGCTGCACAGTTTGTGGACGAGAAGCAGTTTGACGAAGCCAGGGAAGCATTAATTTTTGCTCTGGTGGGAGACAGGAATCTTACCGAACCCGGTGTCTTGAGGGAACAAATTCATACAGAACGGAAACATGGAATCGGGCGTATGCGGATTTTAGCCGTTACTTAAAGAGTCATCCAACACATGCGGAGGCATGGGCGTATATGGATGGTCTGAAAACACACTTGTCGAACGAAGAGGAAGCTACAGCAATGGCTGCGCATGACGACGGAGAAGGTGAGGAAAAGGATGAAGGTGTTCATGCTGCTGAGCCACGCCTTGCCAGTGCAGAATTGGAAGAAGCCGTCCAACAATCGCAACAAATACATAGGCCCAGTTTGGAAGACACTGTCAAATTGCCCGAGCCAGGAGGAGGAGGCACAAAACATTGCTTGCGCCCGTGGCTGCAGACTTGTCTGCCACAACCTGCTATGTTGTTTGCACGGCGTCCTTCCGCAACACGGTTCCTTCGAACCCGGAGTTCACTCTGTCTTTACGTTTGTTCCCCCTCAAGAACAAGATCACTTAATAACTTAATGACACATGTTTTTTTCACATATGTTAAGCACTCAAATGTTTCCCTTGGGACTACGCACTCAAGTTGTTCACCGCATCATGTTAGAAACACCACAATCAAATAAACATTTCATGGGAAGTTCACAGCATCTCACAGCATCTTTCACGATGGCAACCTGTGAAGTCGACACCGCCTTCCCAGGTTGCAGGAGTTCACCCGGAATGCCATGGCGGCCGCCTTCCGCAAGGACGCCTTAAAGCTGGGCGAAGCCGTAACTGGGATGGCAAGTGGCCATGGATTGGTGGGTGGCTGGTTGGCTTGGTTGGCTTGGGTTGGGTTGGGTTGGTTGGTTGGTGGGTTGGTTGGTTGTGTCACAGGTTGGGTACTTGGGTTGGTTATGACCTTTGGGTGAGGTTGAGCCGTGGCCACGGGAAACTCGCACGCATCGCCGCGAGTTGAGGTGGTGACCTTGCATGAGAAGGAAAATTTGACGACGTATGCCGAGAACGTGGACAAGCTGAAAGATTCTTGGCCAACAATTCGTAGACTTGTAGATGTCCCAAAAGATCGTCATCTCACAGCCACCAAGGTGAAGTATCGAGATCCTTTGAGGAGTTCACCAAGCATTCTGGACAGTTTTTTGGTAAGCCAATTTGGGGCATAAGGAAACAGCCGCTAAGATCAGTGCCCCCAGCGTCGCGGCGCTAGCCATCTCAGACCACGCAGCTCTTGGAAGATGAGTGAGCACAAGCGTGCATCCAAAGTCATGGGAAATGGCAGAGAACCAAAGATGCACCGCCATAAATTCGACATTTCCAAACAAACACTCGGCAAAAGTGCAGGGAAGGTGTTTGATGGACATCGTGTAACTACACAGTTTCTGTTTCTATCCACTTACGCCCTGCTGAATCCCCATTCTTGCTGGTTATACCTCGCTGGCGATCGTTTGTCCTGATAGAATTCGGTCCAGATGGAATCACGAAGCAACAACTGGGTGTGGTTTCTACCCGAGCAGTGTGGACGGTGGTCGTTTATGGGATTGGTTCACAGCCAGCGGTCCGTGCGGGGCACCCTAACTGACAAGTATTGCAATCATGGCTGGAGCCATTTCTGCACCACAGGAGTAATTGTGGTTACCAGTAAGTAGATGTATAATCAGTTATGATTACCTAATAAAGATGATAAAGAATTGTTTGACAAATGTTCTCTAGTTGTACTAGTTTACTCGTTATTGGCAGGCACAATTCCGTGATGATTCGTGTGACTCGCCTTATCATCGTCGGAACCCCCAGACTGGATGAAATCGTGCCGAAGGAGTGCACCAGCTGCTCGATGATTTGTAGGGCACTTACTAGAGGCAACTATCACATAGCTATTCCTTAAGGTAGGTAAGTATGTAGTGCCTCTAGTAAGGTATACTCTAGCACTAGTACCTTACCAGCTATTCAAATGAAGGTATAGTAATATAGTAATAAAACATAACTTAATGATAGTTACAAATCATGACAGGGTGCTGTAATCATTGCTAAAGGTATACTAGTGTTGTCGTTTGAGGTTTAGTACTGTTACTAGCTACCCTGTAATAGCTTTTATACTACTTGTTACTACGGGTTCTCGGCATGGGTGTAGCAACCATCCAGCAGCTCACGCCAACTACCAAGCCTTGCCATGATCATTTGTGACACAGCGCTGCCAAACCGAGGAAGATGTGGGCTACTTGTTGTTGCTTGGTTGGCGTTCAGCCTTTGTGATTCAGCATTTACCCGCATGCTTAATCAATGTTTTTTTCTCGTTATGATGTTAATTGTTAACAAATGTTACTATATCATCATGATTGACATATTTATTGTTTATTTGTTGATCCTTGTTCCAGTTTACCAACCGCTACTGGATTGTCATGGCTTGAATTCCAATGTCGCGAACAATTTTTTAGCGGCTTCTTGACCTGCTAGCAGTTTGATGACATGCTGGTTGCGATGGTTGGCGGTGAATGATCCTCAAGAACTATTGACAGCCAATGGCAGGATTCTAACTTGCAATTTGCTACAGCGAAACAATAGTAGGATTATAACTGAGCAGGTAGGGTATAACAGCTGTGTTGTTTGGCTCCTTAAGACTGACTATATTACCTGGTGAAGACCAAACTCCATGATGCGATAAGACCTATCACCCAAGGTTATGAATAGGCCATTTCAAGGAGGACTGATGATGTGGTTTTCTTTGCATGGCAATGACCAACCCGAAGTGTTGGTATGTAGCTGAAGGTGTATTGCAATAGCAATTGCAAAGAGATTGAGTATAGCTCGCACTCAGTGGTACCCCTTGGTCATAATTTGTTTGTGGTTTATTTACCAGAAGTGGTCGTTACACTGGTGATGTGCGCCAACCTGGCTATTTTGGCTGCACCACTCTGCGCGGAACCAACCCACCAACCCACCAACCAACGAACCAACCAACTAACCAACCAACCAACCAACGAACCAACGAACCAACCAACCAACCAACCAACCAACCAAACTTGGTTGGTCGCTTCCCTGGTTGGTCAGCTGCTCAGGTTGGCAGGTTGCTTCATGGTGAAGGAGGACATTTGGAGCAAACGCTTTCCCAACTTCGAGGCCTACAACGGAACCAAGGCAGCGGTGCAGCGGTGCCGCTGGATCTGGTGGCAAGGGCTGAATGCTTGGGGTCTGAGGTTGGAATTGATGGTTGAACTTGGGTACCATGGCATAGGGAAAACGATGAGAAATGGTCAAGAATGGCAACAAGTCTTGCATGATGATTGATGATGCGTAGCTGTGTTTGGTGTTTGATCTCGTAAAACGATCAAGAGATATGAAGGACGGGTAGTGATGTTTGATAGTGGTGGCTGATATGGTTGAGAATGGTCGTGATAAGATGGGGTGGTTACTGATGGTTCCCTCGTAAGGGTGGACGCTTTGCCGTTTATCATGGTGCTGTGATCGCCTGATAGTTGAAACTATCAGAATGTGCATAGGCCAATCAGAGTTCAGGTACCCCTTTGGGACACAAATCCTGGTCCTCAGCAATTGCCAGCTACTTGGCAAGTTTTGCCGAAAACTGGGGACAAACAAAAAAGTTATGGTAGCTTTGTCAGCTACGCTACATCCGCTACATCCATGGGGCTTCTAGGTTGCTTCATCGTAGCTGCCATGCTGGTGATCAACCATCCTTACAGTAACCTCATTCATTGAAAATAGGGAGGCCGCCAGGTGGCTTCATACTGAAGATTTGGATAATCAAGCACTACAAGATCGTCGCCATCATCATCACCATACCATCACCACACCATCACCTTATCATCATCATCATCATCAGCAGCAGCAGCATCATCATTATCATCATTATCATCATCATCAACATCATCATCATCATCATCATCATCATCATCATCATCATCATCATCATCAATAGCCATTCTATTCCTTATTGTTAGCGATGATCTTCCATAGTTAACCATTGAATTGAGCATGAATTAACCAGTAGTTGACCATCATTGCAATTGTCCACAACCAGTCACCATTAGAATCATCCTTAGCCATTTAATCACCAATGAACCAGTGGTTAACATTGTCATCCTCCATTGTCCTGGTAAACGTTTGTGACCTTTCATCACAACCGCGAAGAGCTGGCTCCGATCATTTTCCGGACACCAAGTTGTGACATTTTGCGAGACTGTGTTTTGTTTTGTAGGGGTTCCATTGGGGTTGTATAGGGGTTATATGAGGTTAAGTAGGGGTTATAACCAGTACAATTGATGATAAGTAATTAATGATAGAATATAATAACCACCAATAGTGGTTTTTGATGCTGGTTAACTGATGGTCCATTCACTAAACTACTTACCAGCAACCCTTACCAACTATCGGATTTGCAAACCCACCTAATTTTGTGTAAAAGTGTTGCTCTTGTTCTTGTTGGTGGTTCTTGCTATCACCTGCCATCTAGTACCAACCGGTATGAACTATGATTCGATCGCATCAATATGGGATCATTGACTTTGCAGCTGTCACGTATCACAGATGATTTTTGTCAGAGCCAGTTACCCATGATCCATGCTATACATTAAGTAGTGCCACTACACTTCATGGATTTGCTGCAGAGCACTACTATCAGGACCTGCGTCATGACGGTGCTAACCCCCGGGCGGGAACAATTTGGGCTAGCCACCATGGTGAGCAGCAATACTTCGGCCCAGCTATCGATTTCTTGGTGGTCGAGGACAGGGGAGCGCTTTTGTTTTTTGTCCCATTATTCCTGTAGAACAATGGCTGGTGATTGTAATCACCGACCAAGACTGTTTGGTGGTTTCAACTTTTTTGATTTCCCTAACTAGTATCAACAAATGGTTGGTTGGTTGACCAGCATTGTTTCATAGGGCTTGAAACCACCAACCAGAAGATTTACCGTTGCTGAGAAATTATAAAGCAATCATCAGCATTGTAAAGCAATCATCAGCATTGTAAACCAGTCACTGTTCGCCATTCTGAGTTACGGCTAACCAAGATTCACCATTGCTAACCGGCTATCAAGCCATCATTCGCATCAATGCTTGGTGAAAACCCATCGGTGACCTGACAAAAAACAAACCGCTGCGGTTCAGGTGAGTCAATACTTCGACTACTTGATGTCCGATCTGAGCCCCTGGGACAGTTTGGAGGTGCCATACGAAATGATGAGCAGCTAGGGATTTTTGTTTAGTGGGTTGACCATAGGGGGGCTCAACCGTTGCTGCTTAGGAGATTCAAATGACCAGGCTTAGGGGATTTGGAGGGGATTCTCATCCTGCATTGATGCTGATGAGTGGTTCATACCCGGTTGAAAATGGTACATCTTGGTCGATGACTACATTTACTGACCATGCTCAAGAACCCCAGGGAGGGTTTAATGTCCTTAAGCAGTGTAGCAAACATTCGTATGGTGTCCCGAAAATAGTGTGTTCTTGTTTCGCAGGGTGCAGCATTGATTGGCAAATCCAAACATATCCCATCCATTGCCATCCAAAGTGTGAACATCCAACAAGTCCAACTTTGAAAATCTGGATGTGCAAGCCACAAGTACAAGGTCTAGATCCACATGTGTGTGTGTGTGTGCCCAGCTACGTGACTATTTACCTATGTAGATACATGTACCTGTTTATTCATACCTGCGTACCTATGTACCTACATATAAACCTACATCATGCCTATTCCTACGGAATCCATACGTGAATACGTACATGTGAGTCCGTGCCATTAGTGGTGCTCAGTGGTGTCCCTCAGGGAGCGCCTCCAATCAGAAAGGGATGCTAACCAGAAATGACATTCGCATGACTTTTTGGAAACTATTTTGTTGAAATAGAAAGCCAGCCATCTATAGGTGCTTGTTCCAATCAGAAACAGCACGGCATGATCATTACTTTGCTGGGAGCAGCCATCATTTCTGGATCATTGGTGAAAAAAATTCCGTGTGTCACCAACCTACCGATACCTGTGGCCTGAAATCATGGGCGCGGGGGCACGGCTCAGGTTCGCACAAGATTCGTGTGGCGCCAGACCTATGGTCCATCATGACAGCCTTTGCCTTGACACATGGCACCGAAGCATCGCACGATGATGAAATTCGGTGGTGGGATCAGCTATCCATGGGGCGAAGGGTGCTACAGGTAGTGTCAATGAAACCACTAAGCAGCTGGTTGGTGGTGTGATTGACATTTCGTATTTTTGCTAGTAAACATTAACAAACGGTTGGTTGACAAGCATATTTTTCCTAGGGGTAGTGCTACCACCAACCAGCCAGTTTTTAAGGTTTTGTTTGGGCGCTTGGTATTTGCCATTGGCGTTGATCATAAACCCTTTTGGTGGTTGGAAGATTGATTCACGTGCAAAACCATAATCAGTTGCCACTGATTAATCAGTTATAAAAGCATTGATTAGCCAAAACTATTACCAATAGATAGCCACTCTCATTGACCGCAACAATGGTTGGTTGTTTGGCATTCCCATCCCGAATCGAAACCATGACTGTTGGAGTGAATATGCATGCTGCTGAGGATTTTACTCTCATGAATATTATGACTAATCTCTGAATCATTGCTGGTCAATACATGTCGATGGTATTTTGATCCTGCGAAAATTCGAAAACTTACATTCCCGCAGCGTTTGTGTCACTATCGTTTACGGAGTGGTTGATTCCGATCGGTCACCAAATATCAAGTGGCAGTGTTGCCGAAACAAGACATCGCTAAAGGCTGGCATCTTAAAGATTCTGAATCATTGCTGACTTCTATTTAAGATTAATGTTTTTGATGTCACCGGCCATTGTGAACGCGATAGGAGGCGAACTCCAACCCATGGTTGTGCAATATACTTAACCAGCTCATTATCCAGCCATTCATCACCAACATTCGTCATGAAGTTCACAATTAGACTCGCCAACAACTACAAGCCCATGAACTTGAATCACAAAGCAACCTTTGAAACAACCATTGACCAGCCATGAACCATCAACCAGAACCCCCCACTGTTTACCATCCATTAACCAACCACAAATCATCATCAAAGGCTTCCAAGTCTTATGCGCTATGAACTCATCACCCGCAAGCAATTGATCTATTTACCATGAATTTATCCATGAGTTTTGCCCATCATGGAAGCTCCTTGACTAGCCACCTTCAACCATCATTGACAAATCATTTCAAGACTACTATATCCATCATCAACAAATATTCACCAAAATTCAACCATTGCTCATCCCCCATTATCAACGATTACAAAGCATCATGATCAACCAGTCTCAACCACTATTGTCTTCGACCAGTTCTACTATGCATCTACCAGCTATGCTTGATTTACCAGAGTCATGTTTCATAGTAATTATCCATCCTCAATGCTCAACCATTATCAACCATAATTATCAACCATCAGCAATCATTGCCAACCATTATCAATCATTGCCAACCATTATCAATCATTGCTAACTATTACTATTTAATATCCATTGACTGCCTTGATTAACCAGATTATCAGCTCACCCACCACCAAGGGTACCACCCAGGATTGAAGGCAGCATCAGCGAGCTGGGTTTCGGGGTCAACGTGCTGGGCTCATGCACGAGGTGCGCTTTGCCGCGCTTTGCCAATGGTGGGCACCGTGAGGGTGAAACTACGGTGTGAAATGATATCTTTTGGTTGAAGTGTTTGTTAGATGATGGTCAAATGATGGTTCGCATGGAGATACGGTGAAACATCCACTTGGGTGTTCTCAAAATGGGGGACCCCCAAAAAATGGTTGCTTTATTGCTGTAAATGGTTAATAGTGAATGATTTGGGGACACCCCTATTTTGAGAAGCACCCAATTAGATATATGTTGAAACATCCAATTAAACGGGTGAAAATGATCATTGGATGATGGGTGAATCATCCATTTGGATAGGTCTTTAGGTCATGGTTGAAGTGATGGTTAAGTGATGGTTGAAATGCATTATGGTTGAAGTGATCACTAGATAGTGGTCAGGTTTCTTGTTAGATTAGGGTTGAAGCGATGGTCAGATGATGGTTAGATACGGTTCGCATGGATGTTGGTGGAGTGGTGGCATAGGACTGTCCCAAACCATCGCAATGCCCGAGCGGCAGCAAGTGGACGGTTGGATGATGGTTCCTATCGGCTTAAAGGGAGTTGGCCAGGAACGTTGCTGCTGATGTTGCCAACCTTAAGGTCATTGACCGGTACAGTTTGCTGAGCCATATCTCGCATCCCACCTGGATCTGTGTGTGTTTTTTTCCAGAGTGCTCTATCGAACTTTGGACTGTGATCGCTCCTCACTCTCTTCATCCGGTTTGAGAAAGAATCCGACTGGATGAAATGAAATGATACAGTTTTGCAGGATTATGTTTTACTATTAGCAGATCATGGAGCGCCACAGATACTCATACAGAAGTCACTAAGAGGAGTTAATGAGGGGTAAAATGATGTCTGAATGTCGATGAATGATGGTTGAAGGCATGGTTACTTGGTGATAGCCAATTCTTCAGCTGACTGGTTTGTAATGATGACAAGAATGGTGGTTTGGTACTGGTTGAAATGGCTGAATGATGGATGGATGATGGTTGAATACTGGCTCATGATAATGAAATACTAGTTGGACATTATGAACCATTGGTTCAACAATGGTTCACACGGATTAATCATGATTGATCAGAGCGCTTAATATCCAGCAAAAAACAAATGATGTTCCATTGATTGCGGAAGACGAGTATGTTTTGTTTGTCAAGATGGTTAGCCATGACATGTGTTGACTATGTTGATACAACATTATATGTGCTAAGAAGGGTTACAATCATGGTGAGCATGCTGCTTCATAGTATGTAGTTTGATTATGTTTCTTCGATGATTGGTTTTTAGCTGGGTTGACCATGATTAGTAGTGGCTATGGTACTTGTTAGTTTGTTGTTTCTGTAAGCCATGAACGAGGAGGACCTCAAAAGCAACGAGTGTATTGGGACCTGGGATTTATTGACACTGCTCAAGTGCCTGGAGATGGGCAGTACTCAGTATATCATGAATATCAACAGTATCATGAACTAGTATCTATGGTCAATGACTTTGGTTATTGCCAAAGATTGATGATCAATATCAACAAGATTAACGAAGGTTATCAACTACTACGGTCATTGCCAACGGTTGTTAATGACTATGGCATTGATGCTCAGAGTCACTAACGAGCACCGTAAATGGGCGAGAATGATACGACAAATGTTGCTTCCAGTAAGAATAGAGGAAGGAGATACGTAGAATCAAAAGCAATAGGTAACCATGGTTGAAAGTGGTTGAACAATGTTGCTAGTAATGGCTAGTGATCTTGGTCAATCATTAGCCAATTACAACCACTGTTCATCATGGCTAGTAATGTGGATGTAACAAATGTAGCCTCAGGGCCCCAGTTACGGACTGCAGACCTTTGAGGGATCCATAAAGGCCGATGCCACGGCCGGCCAACCATGGTTACCTCGTTGTCCCCCCGAGTTTCTGTACATCTAAGAATCTAAGGTAAATCACCTAGCATTCTCGACCACTCGTTGCCAATCCTCGCCAAGCAGTATAAACTTTCTGGAAAATCATGAACTGAATTCGCTCCTCCGGTACGGGCGGGCGTTCTGAACATACGTTTTGGCCCGCACGTCTTCGAACGAACGTTTTGGCAAAATCCTTTTTCTCCAGTTCCTTTTTGCCGAAATAAAGTTCAGTTGGCTACATGATGCATTGCTTTGACCACGAATCCTTTTTCAAGACTAGAGAGAATGTTTTCGGCGGAGGCAAGCCAGAGGGTGTGGATAGCGTGGTCCATTTCCATTGGGGGTGTCATGTGAAGCTGTTGGATACCAGAGCCTTTGGCTCAATCAGGATGGAGCCCGAGATCATTCAACATGTGAAGATTTGGGGCATAATGTAGATCTGAGTGACCCAAAGCCAGGCAAATGTCAGCAGGGCGGCCTGAAGGCTCAAACGAGGCAACGCCTGGAAGACCGGCTCACTGCTTTGCAAGTTCTCGGAAAGGAGGTGCTGCAGGGTTTCAGCAGGGTTTTCCATTCAACTCGCGAAGTTGAGTGAAACGATACCTTTGTCAAACTTGGAAGGAGCGACAGCGGTTGGCGCAAAGAGTTGTTGATGAATTCTTGAACCGCAGGGAGAACTTCCCTGATGTCCCAATGCTTGCAAGCCATGCAAGCACAGATGATGTAGTCAACTTGGGTCCGTGCAGGGCAACCTTTGTTCTTGGTCAGATGGGTTTGTGGCTTCGCGCTTTGCGCGCAACTGAAGGGCAGAGTGAACGTTTCTGAGCTTTGACAAGCCACTCCGATTCGGAACCGTCTGCTTCCGGAAACGAAGATCATGATCTGCAAAATAGCTGCAAATTGGAGCTTGTTGTGCCCGAATGTCCTGTACTCCCGAACAAATCTGATGCGGTTCTGTGACCGTTCGGATTTGCAAGCTGACCTGCTTGACTGTGGCTTGCCCGCTTAACAATCAAGGTTTAGCTAGTAGCCAGATTTTTGGGTTTAGCGCGTATTTTGAATTCCCAAATCTTTTTTCCTCCTCTAGCAAAAAGTACCCAGGGATGAATGAATTGGCCATCGCAAGCATATCCAGGAACAATTGCAGCTTTGAGAAATGTTTTAGAAACCCCTCCCTTTTCCCAGGCCGTACCAAATTGGTTAGGGACACATTTCTAGAAACAAATTATTCCGCCGCGACCCAGGCCCCCAACCCTTCTCCGAGGAAGCGGAAATGCCGCCCCAGAGTGGCATGTGCGTGAAATTGCTGACCGGCGGCATCCGATTCCAGTTCGCAGTCGGGTTCCACTTGGCAGTCATGCGCTCCGTTTGCTTCAGAAGATGAAACACTTTCGGCGCAGCCGAACCTCTTTTTTTGTGAAAGACTTTGCACCTGTCAAAGACAGGAAAGCTGCGAGCCAAGCAATATTGCTGATGGAAGCTGCTTCAGACACCAATCCTTTTTCTCAGGGTCAACTAAAGTATTCAGGGGATCTTGAACATTAACCGCCTAAACATCCCGGATCCTTTTTCCCACACACGTTTGGACCGTACGTCCTGGACGCAGCGTCCAGCGTTCGGCGGGCCAAGCGTTCTAAGATCGTGAACACCAATACATCACTTGCATACAAGTATCTAGGCATTATCCAACCACGTATCAACCCTATTTGTTTATATATATACATGGTTGTTTCTCAAGCTGGGGACCCTGAAGTTCATATTCATACAAACCATTTACAACAATAAACCAACCAGTTTGGGGGTCCCCCATTGTTGAAACCGCCACTTCAACCGGTGACTTAGCGATGGTTAGTGGTGATTATCCCCTACGAATCCCTATTTTTAATCATTGTAACCCCCCATTTGACCATCATCAAATTATCCTAGCCAGGTATTGGTGAATTCACTAGGCATTGTCCAGCCATATATCCATTTTGTATATGCACATCAATTTTTTAAAGTCAATATGTGAATATGTTCATTCAAATATGTGTCCATGTATCTGTACATATCTAGACATGTACACATATATATATATACATATTTTTATACATGTATATACACATTTTTAAATATATATATATATATAGAGATATCTATTTACATATATACAAATCTATATCTATTTCAATATTTATATATATATAGATATATATATATTTACATATATATACATGTATATATACATTTATATATATATAGATATATTTTTTTGATATCTATTTACATATAAATATGTTTATAGATATATTTGAATATGTATATCCATATATTTACATATTCAAATATTTATGTATCTATTTACATTAATATATTTATATATGTATATATATATATATATTTATATATATGTAGATATGTATATATATATTTATATATTTGTTTACATATATACATCTATATATTTACATATTTCAATATATATATTTAAATATATACATATATATATATATATTGATATCTATTTACATTTCAATATATATATATATATTCAAATATTTGTATATCTATTTATACATGTATATATATATATATATATATCCATCTCTGCACTGCCAGGTATTTGGTGAACCCACTCAACATCTTTGATCGGATGCGGCGAGCTGAAATCCTATCAGCAGCTTGCCTTTCTGGGAGATGGGCGGAGACGCAAGGCATTTGTTTCATGTTGTCATTTGAAGCAACATCAGACATATATGTTTTATGATGAACATGGACATTTATACGGTTTTCTAGGGGGTTAAAACCATCAATGGAGATTATAACAATGGGATTTTCTATGGTTAACTATGGTGAATTAATAGGGATTAATTGGGGTGTGTTTTAGGGGTTGGAACCATTGATAATGGTTGATAATACAGGATACGAATCAACAATCATAACCATTTGGAGGTTTCTTACAATAGGAACCCCCGAAAAAGTTGGTTTATGACTTTAAATGGTTGATTAACTAGATGATAAGCAAAATCAGACATTCAAGGCAAGAGCATGCATGTCCCTGGAATTTCTTGCCCATCATTCACTGTGATCAAGACCATCATTATCAACAATCATAAACCATTGGTTCACAATCCTCGACCAACCACGATGGATGACCGCCAGCCACAATTCGCCAAGATCAGTCGTACTAGTCAACGATAACGAGTTTTGACTTGTCATAACCAGATCACCACACGTGGTCATAGTTATTGGCCATTGTTAACGATGGCTGACTGACGATGATAAACCTTTCATCAGACAGACATATCCTCGTTGCGAAACTGGCATGAACCAGTTATCAGCGACTATAAACCAATCATGAACAGCTATGAACCAGTCATTCGCAGCTATAGAGTCTTACATTCATCCCGAACCCTCAGCAGGTGATGACCGATCATGGTCAACAAACACCATCATTTGCCTGTACGGTATGAGCCGAACTATCAATCATCGTAACAAGGTGCCATCAATCGGTTTCGACGATTCGGCAGCAAGAACTTGCCAATCCTGGCGCGATAAGTGTCATGTTGAACCGCACTTGGCGATTTTGAAGCATCTGTGTCATCACTTTAGCCGTGATGAACCATCATCGACCACTATGAATTTCTATCATGACATTGATGAATCATCATTTACTAGTGGCGTGGTCACCCGCCAGAAACCTTTGTCAACCATGATAAACCAACGCTTTTGACCATCAATATTGATTGCAGGCAATCACAAATCCTTGTTCACCTTGATTAAATGTTATTAACCATTTATCAAGCATGATTGACCTTCATTGAACATTTGTTCATCATCCCTGGCCATTATGAAGAATTATGTAGTCATGGTTATTGACAATTGTAAAGCCGTTTAAAAAGCAGTATGAACCATCATACACCATTTATGAACCATTGCTGGCCATGAATAACAGTCAGTTAGTACCACTATATGATCCATGTTCAACAAGGATCAACCGTTACCTTACCATCATGAATCATTCCTAAGCATGTATTGACAGGAGATCCACATTAATGAACCCTCCATTTTTAGTTTTAAACACCAGCTATTCATACATACCCTGATGGCGGTTTATTGATATGGATTTGCCATTTTCAATCTATCAGCCATTGAACTATTGATCACCCTCTAGCAAACTAGTCTAGAAACCCAAAATTGCCTTTTTTTAAAGATAAACCATCCAAACCACTTATTAGTTTCCGTAAAGATCATTGGCGAGTGCTCATGGGCTTGGCCGATCGCTCGCTAGCCTAGGAGTCCGATCAAATCAGCCGAGAAGCCGGGCGAAAGTGACCAGGGGTCCGGTACCTGCACCCCGGCGGCGCAGGCCCAACGGGGTTATCCCTATGGCCCTTCAAAGGGGGAAACACGAAGCTACCAGGTTAGTTTGCGTCAGTGGGTTGGTAGCTATCAGAAATATTCGCTTTGCACCTGTCGCCCTAAGCTAACTGCAGAATATGAACTTTTTTTTGTATCAACAACAGTTTGGTTTACATCGCTGCCAAGTTGTTGATAGTTGTTGGAGATTCCTTGCCATTGTCGCTTGCAGCCTTGGTTGCTCTTTGGTTACTACCGATTGCATCATGATCACGGTGAAGTGCAGCCTGAAGATAGCCCTCAGCATGGGGGTTTGCCCAGCAGTTGTGAGTATCGCCCTCGGTAGTTTGCCTTTCAAAAGGACCCATTTCAAAAGCACCATGGGAAATTGTCAAGGGTAAACCATGATGTTTCATGTGGTGAATGATCGTCATCGATATTGATGGCCGGCAATGCTGTTGGTCGGTCCAAAATCACTGGTTCATCCAGGCCATCAACGATCATATGACCAGCATAAAACAAAGGTATCTCCAGGGGGAATCATCATCTTCGCAGCATCTTCAACTTCTTCATCGGGGCCTGCCCCGGTTGCAGTATCAGTTTCGCTCGTCGCCGTCACCTCCGCGCAGTTGCCAGCTATGAGCAGTGTAGCAGTACTCGTCGGTGGCACGTCACTTGGAGCTCAGCTGATCATTGCGATAAGCCTTGGAGCAGCATGGCTAACCAGATGGCCAAGCCATGCCAAGTCCCCATAGTTTCCCAATCGATCACCTGGCCACCGTTTTTTGACCGCGGTCTAGCGAGCAAGGTTTTCTGTCATGACTAGCCATGGTAGGATATTAGTTAATTGCCGTTTGCTGGCAGATTCTCAAGCATAAAGAACAGATTTTACTATGATCAACCACAGCCCACTATGGTTATCCTACCATGAACCTCGATGAACATTGATGGAGCATCCTTTTCCAGAAGCATTTTTGT
Organism: Symbiodinium kawagutii; assembly: GCA_009767595.1. Classification (NCBI taxonomy): domain Eukaryota; class Dinophyceae; order Suessiales; family Symbiodiniaceae; genus Symbiodinium; species Symbiodinium kawagutii. The sequence goes on from VSDK01016958.1 coordinate 112,160, forward strand.
TAAGCGATGTTCAACATCATCGCTGACCATGTGCTGTCGTGGCCCAGCAGCTGACCATTGACTAACCATTGACTGCACACCATGATTAAGCAGCGATTAACCATCATTCAGCAAGTGGGATTGACCAATGGTGAGTTAAGTGGTTAACAATGGTTAATTAATAATGGTTTATTAATGCTAGTTAACCATTAATTATCCAACCATGACTCACTAACATTTGCTATCCATATTTACCATAAACTCATCAACCATCACCCGTTCATTGACCATTTACCAACCCCATCACCATCACTGTTACCACCAGCCGCCAACACTCGGCTGCAGCTGCGTTGTGGTGTTCGAGCAATGTGGCACTCCCGGGAATAAACCGCCAGTCGGGTGGTATGCCATCATCTGAACCGATCAGAACCCATCATCAAGCAATCTAGTTGCTGGTTTGTTTCAGCATTTTAATTATGAACAAATGCTTGGTTGACTATTTCTTTCAAAGGGCTTGAAACCACCGACCAGTTTCACTATTTCCTAAATGTTAAGAAATGGTTGATTGATTAACTGGCATTTTCGGGATGGCAAAACTAGCACCAACCAGCAATCATAACCAATCATAAGCAATATTAGCCAATAGTTGCTCAGCAAGAGTGATCAGCAAACAAGTAACCAATCTCAAGCAAATGTCGAACAATACCACCCAAATCTTTGCGGTTGCTGTTGGTGCACGCTTGCAGCTTATGAATAATGATGCTTTTGAATGATCAATCTGAAACAAAGGGGATGTTTCCGCAGTAAATGTATCGACGGGCACCTGATTTGTGAGCACGACCTGGCTGTTTCTCACCCCAAAAATGGTTGCAATTTATTGGTATAAATGCGCCCCCTAAACCGAATGATTTGGGGTACCCCGGTACCTTGAGAAAGCACCATGTATGTTGGCAGAACTATCATAACACTAAGGCCAGGTCATGGCCAATGTTGCATCAGTGGCCATCATTGATCATAATATGGCTATGGGTCAATATTGACTATCAATAATGAAGAGTAATGACCAATCAAACTATAGGGAATACAATGGTTAATGATGGGGGAACCAGGGGGAACCCACAGCCAAATACTCACTCTTAATCAACAGGTTGGCTATCAACCGACCAGCTATAAATCGACTGCAATCCAGTAAGCATCACCGCAACCTGCGGTGCTTCAGACTTCAAAATGTGACTGTCCAACGATGGTGGCTGACAATGATCCGGTCTACCGCAGACAATTGGCGCGGTGTGGAAAGATGTGGACGAGGAAGTCCTGAAAAAAGTGCTCAAGAGGAGTAATGGTAGATCCAGCAGTTAATAATCCCCCCATGGTGTAAATCACCAGCCATTGAGCTGGTTAATCCTATGTTGGTTTATTAAGAGCTGGATTTACCATTATATACCGTCATTCGCGAGTAGTTTCATTTGCTTGGTTGTTGAGAATCAACCGTGATGATGCAATATCGACCACGGTCAACCGATGTTGTCATCGCAAAGTAATGCTATTGGATTTGGACCACAGCAAGCGTTTGTTGACGGATCGGTGGTTCTTAGGTACAGCAACCACATCTTGGTAGCAATCAATATCCTCCACTGTTCAGGTAGCAAAGACTGGCACAGCAGCATATATGTGGGAATCATATCGTGATTCTGTACAAAAAATGATATTAGTGTTGTTTTTTTACATACTCTTTATATTTAGTTGTATGCAAATTATCTACTGAATTCCTCTGTATATATGTGCATTCATTTTTTTCATATATGTACCTTTATTCATTTACTTATGCTTACACATTTGCATTTCAGTACATATACTGCGTGTTCTGTACACATGGCTAAAACAAGTGCATATGTACAGATATATATATATATATATATGAATAATGTCCGCATGTACATGCCATATGTATAGCTGATAAATAATGGCGGTTCATAGCTGTGAATGGCTAATAGTGCTTAAACTAACATGAACCATTATTCTCTTGATATAGTTTGATAAGCACTATCAAACCACTGGCTAATAGTAATGATATCGTAATAGCCAATTCAGTTTTAAAACCAATGGCTAATGGTTACTATGAACAACACATGGCTAATGAATTTGCTTCCAGCGATGCCAGCATCGTTTCCCGACGCGTTCCCCAGCTTTCCACCATCGTGGGCTCCCCAGAGAACTGCCGTTGATCTCAAAAAAGGATGCGCATCCTTCAGGAGCTGAAGGAAACGGGGTTTTGTTGGGGTTATGATGAATAATCAGTTTATAGGGATTTCATTAGGTATCATGATTAATCAGCATTATAACCTATCATTTTATAAGAGTTTGTGCCACCCATTATAGGATTATACCATTGATAATGGTGAATAATAGGGAATCATAACCACAAGTAATGGTTCAATGACTATATTTGGTTGGTGCTTTGATTGGCATGTTTATATTTCCCCCCATGTCTGGGATAGTTGGTAGGTTCACGTTGCAACCACCAAGTAGTGTACCCCACTCTTCAGCAGTGATGATATAGTTTTTCAAAAATTGTGGTTGAAGCAAGTCGCATGGCTGAAGAAACTAGTGGAGTTCCAATGTAGTGTCTGCAATGATGGGGATGGTGGCAGATGGATCGTTGGTTGTTGGTGTAAGTTGGTGATCATATCTATCAAGGGGTTTATCATCCATTGTGATCAATCCAAACATGAAAGATAGAGTACCGAATTGGTCTTTGACAAATGCAGTTGTCCAGAAGTTATGGTATCTCTGAATGGTGCGTGTTTCCGACCGAAAGTGCGTTTCCGAATGAAAGTCATCATTTTGGATACTACCCGTGATGTAGCCATTTCGGTGCATCCCCCATGGTGAAAGTAGCAGCAAAACTGCCCTGGGTAAAAGATCTTTGACGATTAGTGATGATTCTGATAGCTAATGGTGGTTAATTAATGATGTTCAATCATGGTCAATGATGGTTAACAGCTGGCTAATGATGATTCATAGCTGGTTGCTAGGTATATCGGGTCAAAACCCTGTACCCCTGATTCCCGTATCATTGACCATTGTTTTCCCTATTTCTGTCGGTCATCATCCCCCATTATTGGTTGGTTCACTGCTTGACCCACAGCATATTGGTTCTCTAGCAACTTTCCACGCTGGTTACTGTTGACGATGCCGGGCGACGCTTCATGCTGATCGTCGTGGAACTCGATGGTCACCCTGCACAGGTGTGACACTCCCGTAGACCTGCAAGTGGAAATGTCACCACTCATGGCAGGTTACCAGTTTCCCCTTAAATTTGGTGATTCTTAGCTTCTAGGTCAGTTTGCCGGAGGGTAACCATTGCTATCTTGTAAACCATCATTAACCACTATGTGAACTTCTCTTTGGTTGATGTCAATCATCCGTTTTCATCACAACAGGATTTCCTGGATGACGGGATTGCTACGACCACAAGTCATGACGACTCAGAACTACCTTGCAGATCATTTTGCAAGGCATGGCTCCCAGATGCATGATCTACTGACCTTAGAAGGACGATAATTCTTGGTGAACTTGGGGACACAGCCATTTTGAGTAAGCGAACATGTAAAATGTAATGTGGTGAATGATAGATGATAATGCTTAACGATAGTCTATTGTGTTTAATAGTTGATCATTGGCAATGATCATATGCCACTATTGTTGTTAATACTTCACAACTTTTAGTCGGATAACAGTGGTTAGTTGTATTGATAAGTGGCGTTTCTTTACTAAGAACTGGTGCTTGTTTCCTAAGAACAGGTCCTTCTTAGTTATAAGTCTATGGGTCAAAAACCTTTACCCCTGGTTCCCCCATCATTCACCATTGTTTTCCCGAGTATTGTTGATTATCCCCCATGAACGTGGGTTGATTAATATTGACCCATAGCCATATATAGCTGGTATATCCCCTATAATTGTTCCCTACTATTAGCCATTTGCCAGCCATTATTAACCATCATTTACCATTATTAACCATCATAACTACCCGTTAGATATATCGTACCCCTTGTCCCTTGCGCGGATTGCGCGCAGGCTGAGACCTAGTACCTCAGCTCATCGATTGCAGTGCGCTGGAAAAAGACCTCGAAACATCGCTGGAGGAGGCAATGGCCATGGTTTGATCACATAGTTATGATAGTAGTTCTATCCTGACTATGATGAATATTGATAACAATAGTAGTTATGTTAGTAGTTATCAACAACAGTTATGAGAGAAGTTCTGATGTTGATAATGATTATCAATGACTATTGTTGATAATAGTTTATAATTTGATCACCGGAATAGTCATAACATCGTGACTAACCATGTTACTAATCATGACAAACCATGTTTCTAATTACTATCACAGCTATGATAGACGAACCATAATTAGTTTTCAATAGTTGTCATATGAATAGTTATGATAGGAGTTCTATTGATAACAAGTATCAGCTAACGGTCATTAATATTGGTAATTATAAATAGGTTAATAACTATTAGCTATGATGAATGATATGATGAATGACTATTGTGATGAACAGTATTGATGATGATGTTAATAGTTTTGATTATTGTTGAATATTCCAAAAGCCATTGTGAATAGCTATTCTGATTATTAGATAACTAGTTCTATTATGACATGGTAGTTATGACGATTGGGATAACTATAGTGACACTAGTTCTAAGTCATGATACTTGTTCACAATTGTCATGATAGTTTGACAACAACTGGTTTGAATATTGATATTGGCCAAATAACAACAACGATATTCATATGATAGTTTGATAACAACTGGTTTCATTGGACTATGACTAGTAGTTGATGATAGTTTATAAATGTTGTTTTGACTACTGGGTAAGAACTACGGTGAATGATAGCATTGTGGATGGCCACTAACTGTCGATGGCTGATAATAGTTCCGAATAGTTCCTTGCCAATAGTTTGATGATAACAAATGGTTTAGTTGGCCAAAAACTATTGTGAATGGCTATTGCGCAGTAGTAGTTCATGATACTAGAAATTCATTGTTGATGATACTAGTTCATTGCTGCGGATTGTTAAGAACACTCGAGGCACGGAAACAACCGCAAACGAGGAACAGCACCAACCAGACTCACACCCGGTGGAGCTTGCCAATTTTGGGACACAGTTTTGAAACGCGCATGTGTATACATATGTTGTTCTCGGAGAATTGTTGAGATGACATTCCATCATCACACTACCATCCGCCTCCAAAGTGGCGTTTGTGCCTTTTGTTGAAGGCCGTATTGCTGAAGCTACCAGGGAACCTGTTTTCCCTCAGCCGTCTGGCTTTGGCTTCAAGCATGGCCATGAAAATTGATCACCGATCTGCTTCCCATGTTGGAACTGAATGTAGCCCCAAATCGACGGTTTCCTAGCACGAAAATCGATCAATTGCGGCAGCAAAACCAGCAGGTACACTGGTGGGTTTCCCGCAACAAGTGACCTCTTGAGAGTGCTTTAGTCACTATGTGGGGATGGGTCATAACCAACCAAGCAACAAGTGGGTAGTGAACCCAGCCGCCGACTGGTCAGTTCTGGGGTACAGCCAGGGGTACAGGGTTCTGACCCACACAAATGTAACAGATCAATGAGTTAGCCATGATCAACCACTAGCCACCACCCATTCATGATAGTTTTGCCATTCATCATTAGCGATGATCAAGCATTAGCAATGCTTGAATATTGCTAACTACCAACAATCATAAAGTATCATTAATCATCAAGTATCGTAAACCAAAATGTGAACCATCATTCACAGTTTGCTATGATCAACCATTCCTCAGTCTCATGTTCACAAAAGTTATTCACCATAAGCAACATTTCTTAGGATAATAAGCTTTGAAAACATCTTAACTATCAGCCATGATCAACCAGTACTCACTCTACTGGTAGCAATGCTTATAAGCCGCACCATTAGCCATAACCAACATGCCTTAATATAGCCACCAATTATGAGCATGATAATCAACCATCATCAACATAATCAATATACTCAACCATGCTAAGCAGTACAATCAACCACAATCAACGATCATCGACCATCATCAATCACAATCAACCACAAATCAACCATAAACTGACCACAAATCAACCACAAACTAACCACTAACCACAAACTAACCATCATCAATCATCATCTTCACCCGGCATTTCTTCGCGGTTTGAGCTGCGCCATGGAACGCACCAGCAGCGCTCCCCCCCTGGGTGAACCGCCCAGCGCCTCCAGCTCTTCCTCGTCAGCGCCAGCATGGGTGGAGTGGGATCCACTCGTGGTGACGCGGCAGGCAGGAGTTCATGGCTGATCGAAGGTAAAGTGATTTTTAAATATTTTTGATTTATGGTTAGTTTATGGTTGATTTACGGTGAATTCATAGTTGTTTAGTGGCTAATTTATGGTTGATTTATGGTTTATTCATTCCCCCCCGGTCACTGCGGCGTTGATGCACGTGCTTCTTCAAGCTGGAAACCAGTCCCTGACAAATCCTTATGCCTTTCAACCAGTACCCAAGTAGCTATCAAATAAACCAACCATCAACCGTTCGCCCACCCATTGATCAGCAATTAGACCGTTCATGGTTGATTTATGGTTAGTTTATGGTTAGTCCATTAACTACTCACATCCGGGAGACCTACCCGTTGGACACAGGTTGATACCCTGTCGTGGCCAGGCACTTCAGAACCCTTCGCCTGGATGTCTTCGTCGTGTGGGTCTCGTGGCAGCTCGCGATTTTGAAGCAGCAGCTGGTAGTTAGGAGGGAGCTAAGTCAGGGGGTATCGCTATATATCCCTTGAAAGGAGGAGCTAAGGAGGCTATCAGGAGCTACATCAACTGACTATTACTACTCTTCTGCTACAAGTATGAATTACTATTAATGATTCGTCCAGTATTGGTGTTACTATTGCTATTGATTATCGTTGTTGATCACCATCTCTGACGATTACTATTTTTGCAGAATTGACGTTAAGGGCAAGAATATTGATAGTTCGTTGACACAAGTACTTTTGTAGGAACATAGCTAATAGCAGCATTATTTGACTACCACTTGTACTCTTGGTATTTAACTAATGCTTCCACAAGAATGGCAATAGTTAACAACTCCAACCATTAGTTAATTACAACAACATGTATAGTAGCTATTATAAACCATTCATCGTAACAAACCAACCATCTTGGGGGTTCCCTATGGCTTAAGAAACCGCCTTTTCGCGGCGCCCATCAATGGTCGACCTCGAGCCTGGGCCTGCGTGACGTTTGTTGGCCATGATTTCTCCACTATTTGCGGATATTTAAACCATGTGGTGGTTTCTCAAAATGGGGGACCCAAAAATTGGTTGGTTGGTTACTATAAATGGTTAAGAATGGATGATTTGGGGGTACCCCTGTTCTGAGAAACATCCATGTGACCAACTATATTGACCCTTGTTGACCAATGTGAACATTCTTGGCTCACTTCAACTATGATCAAGCATCATCTTCACAATATCTTAGTGACAACCACCATTGAGCAATTATTGACCACTGTGAGGTTGTTAATTAATTGCCATATTGATTGGCTGTTCAATCATTGGCAATTGACGGCCACATCATGAACCATCATATCAGTACCATTATGATTTATAGCCATCGTTGATTACCAACTGGTGGCCATTACCACCATTATTAACCATGATATTAGTTGTTAATAGCGTTGTTATAGCCATGATCATTATAGTACCAATGATTCAAATTGTGAATTACCAACTGGTGGCCATTACCATTGTTACCATTATAAACCGATTAATATCCATTGCTATTTACATGGCCATGATCAACGGTATTGATACCATATCGATTATTGTGTTAATCATCAACGGTTGATATGATGGCTAATACCATTAACCGATTAATGAACAGCCATTGTTACCCAGGATTATCGATTAACCAATGGCTATTAATTAAGAACCAACTATTAATATGGCCATCCAACTGCTACCATCAACAACAACAATAATAATGATAATAATAATAACAATAATAACAATGATAACAATAATCACAATAATAACCAACGATTAATTAATTCATTACCCGTTCATTACCCAATAAAAAAACCAACGATTCTGGCCATTACTGGCGAGGCATCGAGTTGAACTCCCTGCGCCAAGAGCCGCTCCCCGGGATCCACGTGTGGCCGGACGAGAACTTCAGCACCGTGGTGCACGCCCTGGTGGAGGGACCTGAGGACGCACGGAACCCGGTGGCAGGGCCCAAGATGGTGAAGTGACATGGGAAATGGGCTGATTGATGGTGGTTAGTGGGGTGAATGGTGGTTAGTGGGGGGTTTGGTGGTGGTTAGTGGTGGTGAATGATGGTGATCCATGGCAGTTTAAAAGGCAATCGATGGTGAATGACGGTGAATGATGGTGAATGAAGCTGGTTGATGATGCTTAATAAGCTGGTCAATGATAGCGAATATTGGTTGAGGATGGTTTTCTCAGTCATGTTTAATGATTGTTAAACATATTTAATGTTGCAACTGGTGAGATGTCGTTTGTTAGAGATCAGATTGGCATAGAGATTACCAACCTGGTAGGATCTATTAGCCTTAGGAATCCCCAGCAACAGCTCAACCCATCCACCGAAACTGTCTCAGTTGGTCGTAGTTCTTGTTGTTGTTATCTATGATTCTCATTTGAAAGCATACCTAGGAATGATCATCTAATTGAATCTCATCGACCAACATCAATTCTCCTGGAAAATCCACCAGGTGTCCATAAATGATGTGCGTCTCCAAATGACCGACACCGCTGTTTGTTCGTGTTCGGTGGGTCTTTTCTAGAACCGCAACGTGGAGTAGTGCAGGTCTGTTGTGCTCTTAAGGGTAGCATTCTGAGCTCGCCAGTTGCCACCCTGTGCTGTCACCAGGAGACGCCCTACGAAGGGGGCATGTTCCACTTCATTCTCTATGTCACTGGTCCAAATGGCGATCTTGGTATGCGTTTCTTGAGGTGATCTTCACAAGGGGATGTCAGTAAATTGTGTACGAATCTATGCTAAATCCATGGTTGATCATTTACACTACTAACGCATCATGGGAAACAAATGGTATTTTAGCAGATTATGAGATTGTATGATCAATCATGGCAATTGCTTAGGTGTTGCACTGACGTCATGGTATTTCACAAATGCCCAAGCGCTTTGGAACTGGATTTACTTTGGGGTAGTGACCAACAGCCTAGGCTTTTCTCCCCTCCGAAGATTTTTTGTTCTTGCCCAAGCGGCGTGGGCCCATGTGGTGCGTAGCAGGAGAGGTCATGTACAGCACACGTGTCCTCAACCAGACAAGATTTTGCCACGCAATAACGATAGTGCATGATGGTTATGAATCGTGCGTGGTTTATAGTAATTAAGTGATGGTCAATTTGCAATTAGTTATGTCTTACAATGTGCTTGCTACAAGTAAAAAAGATATGTGTTTAATTATTTTCTGAATTCGAAAAAACAAAAGACACTGTTTTTGCAGGCTTGGAGAATCCTAGAAGTCTGACTTGCTCTTGAAGTGGTGGTTGGCTTTCACAGGGAAGGATGGCATTCGTCCAGTGTAACAAATAAAGTCAATGGGAGCAGAGTGCCTGAAAAGTGTTTGAAGGACAGATTCCTACAAAATTGAAAGAACTTCCAATTGATATGCGGACAGATACCAAAATCGGCGTGTGAACACTGAATTCTAAGAAAGCGAGGCGAGACATATATGGTTTAACATGGTGTCAGGATTGTTTTAACAATTGGGTTGTGCAAAGGAATTTCTACAACGCCACTGCATGAAATATGAGGAATGTGATCAGCAAAGATGATAGTTTCCCAACCATGAAACCAGCGATGAGTTCAACAAAAAACAAGGCATTCTTTCACCAACTGGCCCCCAGAGTTTCAAATATTCTAGGGGGATTCCAGGCCCCGAAAGAATCAGCCACACATTTGCGAATACAACTTTGGAGAGGGCCAATTGTGAACCACCAACCAACGACCAACATCCATATACAATAACTTGGTTTCAGTACCTGCTTGACCATTATTCTCCGTTCACCATTCTCAACCACCAGTCTATACGCATTATAACCCAATGAATTGCCACTTGATCAACCATGATCAACCATGATCAACCATCATTTTACCAGCATAGCACCATAGCAATTCAAATTGATGCTGATATGCTTGGTATGTTTGATCCCCAAGCGCTTAGCTGGAACCTGCCATCGGCCGAGGTGAAGTCCAACTATCCCCACGAGCCGCCTCTGGTGCGTCTGATGACCACGGGCAATGGCAGCGTGCGCTTCAACCCGCAGTTCTACACCTCGGGCAAGGCGCAAAACGCGGTGCGGGCTTGGGATGGGTAAGTTGGCCAAGGGAGGAGAGTGGGTGGTGAAGGCTGGTTGAGGTTGGTTAGGGTTGGTTGAAGTTGGTTGAGGTGGGTTTGTAAACATGAATAAAAACTTTGGGATCGTTGGTTTATGATGGGATAACCATGGGTTGATGGTTAACAAAGGTTATAACCGCTTGATTGGCAGGACATGATCGTAGTACTAAGAACTGTGATTCTAGTGATATTGATGATGAGAGGGAGAGTGACTCGCAGTGGTTACATATAATGACATATCCATCAGTAATCATTCTCTACCAGTGGTCCTTGAAGTTTTTGTCACTGCTCGTTTGGGATTTGGTTCAACAATGCTCCTTTGCGTAACTGTTCTTGCTTTACTCTTGGTCTGCTCTTAGGTAGACGGGCAGAATGGGAATCAACAGAAGAAGATTTAAAGAAGAACAGACAAAACTTCATGGTTCGTATGCGAAGAAATTTTTGTCTCGATGGTGGCACTTGCCATCCAAAATCCATCATTTAAAGTCAGCCATGTTGACTATGGTCACTGTGAACCAGCTGGATGACCTTGCCTGTTTGATGCTCAGCAGAAAGATTGGCCATACCTCACATGTTGGATAAATCCATTTCGCACGAGGTGGTACATCAATATCTGTATGACGAAGCTGAATGCTTTAGCGAGGACGTAATGTCCAGACTGCAGTTGCAGCGACTTCATCAGTCGCTTTTTCACGATGCACCAATATGTTGTTCCTGCCGTGATATTTGCGCTGACAAACAACTTCAGAGTGATGCTTTCAAGGTTCAAACTTGTGAATCTTTCGTGACATTTCTTGTAACTGTACCTGCGTCAATGGAGACCATTCAAAATATTGGCTATTCTATCGTGGACAGCATTTCAATTCTGGGAGAATTTGCTGATTGACTGCTCCGGAGATTACACCCAGGGTCTTCAATTGTCGCTCATTTGGCCGATTTGGACTGAAGATAAAAGTCGAAGGGGACAAACCTGACTTTCAACACGGTAGTGCCACTTGCTTTGAGGTCCTCGGTTACAAGGTGGTCAACGGGTTTCCTTATCTTTACCGTGATCCTTTCAGTCAGTCAGCCCTGCAGTTTGTCCGTACCCCAAGGGTGGGTTCTTCCTCTGCCAATCCGGAGCGGCCTTTTTTTGCTTTTGGCAGTGCGACATTTTCCATCGAAACCGGTCGATTGCTAGCCTGGCCACTGCATAATTAGTTTTTGAACCATTCTGTCTCATATATTTTGATGACTTCTTCACTCAGCTACCTCATATTGTTAGCATTATTTCCCATTAGCCGCTATTTACCTTTTTGCCAACTATTTTCCATTACCTACCATTGTGGTTGGTGATTCTTGATACTCACCATATGCCATATATGGAAAAATCACGGTGAATATTGCCAAATGTTGTTTCGCCGACAACATTAGTTTAATATACAATTCCATTATGTCGTCCGTTGCTGCTGCCTGTCATGAAGTGTCCACTTCCAGCTGGGTGTACCTGTTCGCCATGATGGTACCTCTTAACCAACCAGCCTAATGATCACTATCAATAGCGAAACTACAAGTGACTTGAGGGGGTTGCATCATTTTTTCATCGCCCCTTGGAGGTACACCATATTGAGAATTGTTGATCATCATTGTCCACTGACCGTCATTGACCGGCACGAGATAGATTGTTGACTAAGCACTACGAATCATTACTGATCACTATTGATCACTATTGATCATGTTTAGCCAGTGTTGTCTATTGTTGACCATGATGAACCACACTCACCACCGTTGAACATTCTTTACCTTTTTTTATCAATACCAACGATCAATTTCAGCATCAATAGCCATGTCAACCAACAAACAACCACTTGCATGAATAATCTGCCATTTCATCACTACGTTCAAACAGTTATCCAACCTTATCAACAATCATTAGTTACTCTCAAACAGTTATCCACTTTTATAACCAAGAATATCACTAAATCTATTCCTCAATGAAACCACCAAACCAACTGCTTAATGCAAGTCCCGCCATTGCCTCCAGGTGTGCTTGTCGATCTTGAACACTTGGCCTGGCCCAGGTGAGGGGAGCTGCGCGCAGGGTTTCGAAGTTGCGAAACAGCCGGGGTTCGGTGAAGGAGACGAGGATCAACAGCAGCAGCAACAACAAATCAGCTTGCACAAGTGGTACTGATGGTGATTTGTGGTTCATAGTTTTGATGAATACACTGGGAATACTGATCAATACTAATGTTGAATTGTGGTTCATGATGGTGATGATGATGATGATGATGATGATGATGATGATGATGATGATGATGGGATGATGATGATGATGATGATGATGATGATGATGATGATGATGATGATGATGATGATGATATATGATGATGATGATGATGATGATGATGATGATGGTGATGCTGATGATGATGATGATGATGATGATGATGGCGAAGGCGATGGCGATGGCGATGGCGATGACGATGATGATGATGATGATGATGATGATGATGATGGGATGATGATGATGATGATGATGAATGATGATGATGATGATGATGATGATGATGATG
>VSDK01016958.1:129991-146887 GCA_009767595.1 Symbiodinium kawagutii
TGTGTTGAAGCCTTGGCTTGGCAAGTGAGAGGTTCGCCATGTTATGCTAATCATATGCTATGAATCATAATCATTGATAATAATTTTTGATAATAATCATTGGTAATAATTTTTGATAATAATCATTGATATAATTCAGTAGATTATAGTTGTAATCTAATAATTGTTATGCTATGACTAATAACTATAATCTATTAATAGTAATGCCAATGGTTATCAATGGGATTATGAATAGGTTAACTAGTAATGTTAACATGGTTGATAACAATTCATGATTACCACTAATGATAACCAGCAATAGTAAAATTAATAACCATTCATAGGCTTTATGAACCATTTTAGTGTTCAGCATACCAACCATTGATGAATAACCATCAATAGGTTATTATGATAACAAGCTAATAGCCATTAATGATAACCAGTAATAGGCTTTATCAGCCAATTTAGTGTTGCTGGCTTACTGGTTAGGTGATGTTCATGGGGTTTCTAGGATTTTGTGAAGGTTATAGCCATTGAAAATGGTCAATGATAGGGTTTTAACAATATGAGTTATGGTGAATTTTAATGATGATAATCATGTTGTTGGTTCATATCACTAATGGTTCCTGATAAGTTGGTTGGATGATCGAGTCAGTTGATGACTGTTAGTCATAGTAATGATCATTGTTGGTAGTGACAGTGATCTCAATTGCCGATAATACCGCAATTGTGATCACTATCGAAGAAATATAATGAATTGATAGCGATGAAGAGAGGTTCCGTGTTTCCTGAGCTTCGCAAACCAACACTAAAGGCGATGCAAGTATCCAATAGCAGGCAAGTAAACGGCACATGCCACCAAAGAAATGTGAACGAGCAGATTCTTGGCCAGGAGCCAATGAATATTGAGGAGAGCCTATGAGCTTTCTGGGCCCACCACTGCAGGAGAATACGTGCTGGAGATTGCCGAACTCCTAAATGAAATTGTTTGATGCAACCATCATTTTGCACAATTGTTGGTGACACTGGTGCCTTGTGTGGCCGACTGTGTGCATTGAACATCTACAGAAATGACAGGGAAAAACTTGCAATTGTTGCTTTGTTCCTTTGCAGTCCTGCCGTGTAATGGGCTCCAATGTTTTTTCAGAATCATGTTTGGCAAAGACTTTTTCACAGAGCCTTTGAATCTAGTACATGAGGCACCTCCAACACTTGATGTTTTACTTTTAAATTTCCATTTGAGGCTGCTTGGGGCAAACCTCCCGTGTAGCACCGGCACATTCAACATCTATATACATGAGAGATGTTTCTGCTTAATTCGTTTTATCCATGGATTGATATATTTTTATACGCAGTTGTTCGGAAACAGATTCAAGACCAAAACTATACTGAAGTATTGCATATATGTTAACAACTGTTATTTTCACAATTGTACAAACAAAGCATCTATTCTTACCTCCCGGATGTTTTATGAATGTATATTCATATATACATATGATAAGTACAACTGTAATATGGTTCTCATAGATATATTAACATACATATACATATGTATTTACATATATTTGTTTGCTTCTTCCTCTGCAACAATGTCTTCACATCCCTTCCAGGCGTCGGACTCTTCCCACGGGCTGGAAATGCCCTTAGAGCCTTGAAGCGACAACATGGTGAATGCTGCAGTGGCGAATGGTGGTCCAGGGTGGTGCCGGGTGGTTCCTGGTGGTTCATAACCATTAATGGTGGTGAATGGTTGGTGGTCAATGGTTAGATCATGGCAATTCAGAAGCAGTAGTTGTGATTACTGGTTTTGGTTCATAGCCATGAAGCCAATGATAGTGGTTGATGGATGCCAATGGTGAATGGAATTCGTAATGGCGGTCGAGTCACGGTCAATGATGCTGTAGAATGATGGTTGACAGCTGCTTCATGATGGTTAGTGAAATGGTTCATGATGCTCAATGGGGGTCGATTAATTTTTAACCGTGGGTGATCATGGCTACTAACCTGATTAACGAAAGTGAACTGATCCTTAACATTGACGGATGATGGTTGCTTATGTTGGTTGGTAGTGCCAATAGTGGTTGATTGATGTACAGTAATTGTTAATGTCTGTTAGTGGTTATTAATGATTGTTAGCTGATGATGAAGTTGGGAATAATGGCTAAAAAGCTGACCAATGGTGGTAAACTGATGGCTGATAATGGGCAATGATGAATGGTAATGATGCTCGGTGCTAGTTTACTGTGGTTGGTGTAATGGCTGATCGCGGTCAAGGGTGGCTTGGTGGCCCGATTTGGATAATCAGCATTACTTGATGATGAATGATAATTATTGAGTGGATAAAGACTTCAGTTGCTTCTTAATGATTAAGGTCGCATTGTGGTTCATCATGGCCACAGCCCACAAGTGAAAGCTTTTGGCCCATGTTTTTGTTCATCTTTTGATGCCTGAGTCGCAAGATATACACATTGAGGCATCACACAGCACAACTGTGAATTATTCTTCTCAGTATCTGCAACCGGGTTTGCGCAATTCTGCTTGAGAAGCCTAAAGGCCTTCAAAACATGAGAAAGCAGAGCAACACCCGAGATGTTTCTGAGATTGACTGGCATTCACTGACCATCTTCATTTGTCAGAATTTAGAGTACGTATGACCCAAAGACTGGGGGTCTATGGATCCCAAAATCGTGAGCTCTTCCCAGCTTCGTGTTCCCTGACGCATAGTGGGCAACCGCCCTGTGTTGGAACCTGAAACTGTCGAAGGCCTTGCTGAATCCCTGGAGAATGTGTGGCCTTTGCTCTGCGTCACTCCAGGATGTCCGTATCTGGAGCACACTCATCCAGACAAGATACAAGGATTCTGCTGCAACAGGTGCTTCGAATACAACGCGAGATGGAACGGAAACGCGCCGCACGGTGAAGCATGTGAGAAATAGTGCCGTTGGGCAACGAAGACTATTCGACGGTGGACTTCACAGAAGACTCAAGAAACAACAGATTTGAATCATGCCGTGGAGTAGCTTCAGGGGCGCCACGGCTGAGGGAAGTTCAAAATGGTGAATCATGGATGACCATAAGTACTGGCGGTCAATGATTCAAAGGGGTTGTTAAATGGCTGAGAGCGCTACACCATGGTTGGTGGTAGTTCATACTTGTTAGAGATCGTTGTGCCGCTTTGCAATCCTGAATTGATGGCCATCGGCGATTAATGAACAATGTTTACCATCGAGGTGCGCCAAAATGACCTTTGCATTTCTGTATGTTTGTCAATTAAAAATATTATGGTCAATCTATGTCAATCTGCATCTCAACATCCCTTGAACCATGGCGAGTCACAGCCAGTAATCCCTGCGGTTCGTCGCGTGGTCAAAGCTGTTGCCCCGCAGTTGAGGACATGGCCAGCACGGTGGTGGACAAGGTGAAGACCGCTGCTGCTGCACTCGCGCCTTGGCATTGGAGGATGGCGCCATGGTGGCGAGTGGTGGTGAGTCATGGTAATAACCCAGGGCAAATCATGGTTTTACTGGTTGCTGGGTATGTTTTCCATCGGTTTTATCCATTGGGTATGGTTTCTTGGACGAGATTCAGCCGACTTTTTGGGTCTAATCCTCTTTGGGTCTAATCCTCGTGGGGTCGATGAGCCAGAAGAAACTGTGGGGTTGCTCGTCCATAGTCATGGCAATGATCAATGAGACCATCCAGCCTTGATGAGGCAGCTGGTGTTCTTTGCAATATGGTGGTTTCTCAAGCCATAGGCAACCCCCAAAATGGTTGGTTCATTACATTAAATGATTACTACTGGATATTTTTGCGGGGACCCCTACTTTGAGAAACAGTCATATAGCAATACAAGTTACACTAAGCCCAATTGTGTAACAGGTAGGTTCCACTTTGTCATCATTGACCGAAACAAGCAACATATCAGCCGTTTTCATTGTTGGTGATATCACCACACGCATTGATGATCAATCACTGCGAGCATTTATGATCAACTACCATTTGGCTGCTGAGGCTACTATTCGCTCTTATTTTTGACCATTACTCGCTATCAACCAGCATCATAGTTGTTTATGTGTTTACTATATACTTGAAAAAAAACGTTCTTACTGTTGATCAGAAACCATCATTGACCACTCATACCCCGCATACTGCAATGCATCACCAGCAACCCCCACCACGCAAACCCCCAGTCGCAAGTTGGTTGCCCAGTTTCCAATCTAAATACATCCACTCTGAAACTGGTAGCGTCATTGGTCACCGCCAATGTCTAAAAAAATCAACCGTGAGCCTCGACCATTCCCGTCATTAGTCATCAATCATCTACCATCATCAACCATAAAATCAACCACCAACATGGAATTAGCCAATGACTGTAAATCGTTTTACCATTCAATTACCAATCAATCATCACCTTAAAATGAACCACCTTTGAACACCATCAACCATCACCTTCAAATCAACCATCCAGCACCAACCACCCCGATAAAATCAACCACCATTAAGCATTGACCATTTTCAACCAATCATTGACCCGTGCCGGGGGTGGACGACCGCAAGTGCCAACCAATCATTAACCACCATCCACCACCCACCAACCAGCCACTAGTGAACCATCACCAATCATAAGATCCATCCACCACCACCAATCCCCAACCAAGATCATCCACCATGACACCATCCACCCCACCACCCCACCACGAGTTCCCCAACCGCCCCCACCGTGGTGCCCCAGGAGTGCCGGCCGGGGGCTGGGCTTCCGGGCGCGGGCGCAGCCCGCGGCTTCCGCACCGGCGGATGCGCCGGGTGCCGCAACGGGGGTGGATGGGGTGGGCTTAGGGGGTAGGGTGGGGGGTGGGGTGGGGGGTGGGGAGGAGGAATGTAGGGCTAGTTTGGTGGTGACGTGATGGGTGGTTGATGGTTGGGGCTAGTTTGGTGGTGATAGGTGGTTTTTTGTTGGTTTAATGAAGGTTAGGCGATGGTGAATTGCGGTTGGCTGTGGTCTTTTTGATGGTCAGATTTGTGGTTCGATGATGGTGAGCGGTAATACAGTTGATCGTGCTCGATGACCGTTGATGATCATGGTTGATAATGGTTGGAATGATGGTTGATAGTACTGAAACAATTGTTCATCATCCCTGATTATGTGTCTTGAGGGTTGATGAGCTGTGACGGGTGAATCAAAGTCCCAAGTCGCCCCAAGTCGTCTTCACGTTAAAAACGCCCGGTCACCTGGGTGTTGATACCACCGCTGCAGAAATCAGCGACAGCTGCTGGTTGATGGCTGTTGGTGCCGGTTACTGCTACTGAGATAGTTCATGATTGGAAGCTGACGACTAAAAAGCTAGCCTGGTAGTACATCAATCAATCTAAAGGAGTTTGTTTATATTACTTTCCGGTCAGTGATCACGATTCCATTCAATCATGTTGATAGTGTTGGTTTCAACAACAAGAATCAACATCAATAGTTGTTGCCACTCCCTGATGGTCCATTGCCAGCTGTTAGATCAATGATCAGATGCATCACCACCAATAGTCACCAACGATTTTCCTTCACCAACTGTTAATGCGATTAGAGCCAGAAATACTTAGTTGTTTTCATTGATAGTCTTTTTTTAAGCACTGTCAATTTCCAACTAGTACGCTTGCCTGACAACGGTCCATTGCAAAGATTCAAAAGCTATATAATTGGGATATCTTCTCAGGTTAGTTGCATTTATTGCTATATCATTGGCTTAGTTGCATGTACTTGCTACTTCTCAGATACTCCCATTAGGCAACAAACCATTGTGGGTAACTCCCATCGGGCAGGTGGTGAGGATGATGACGAACCCGAGTGTCGCATTTGCGGCGGTGGTGCTGAGGACGGCAGTTGCAACATGGTGGGTGGTGAATGATGGGACCAAGGAAGAAGCAACTCAAATGGTTGGTAATCAATGGCGGTTGATGGTGATTAATGATGATTAATGATAGCGAATGTGGATGATGCTTTTTGATAGTCGTGGTTAATGAGGGTTGATGGTTGATGATTGCTAATGGCGGTTGATGGTGATAAATGATGATTTGATGATTTGTTGGGAAATGTTCACACTTCACAGTTGATCGAAGTTGGGAATTGTCCGTGTTTGTTTAATGATGGTTGATGGTGATTATTGATGGTTTATTATCAGTGATAGTTAATTTACAGTTGGTTTATATCAATCGGCAATACTGTAATTTATGACGGTTGACTAATACAGTGACTGCTAACAAGGCATTTTTCTTAATTGATTGATGATTGGTACTGGTTGGTTTGTAGTTGCGATTAGTTTGTAGTTGGTGATATAGTGGCTCATGATGGTTGACTAGTGATGGGTAACACCATGATAATTAATTATTGATTACATTACATGGTTGATCGACAAGTGTTGGTAGGAGACAGGAATGGTGACTATCAGCAGCAGTAGCCAACAACATGGTCATTTGCATGAATAGGCAGAATGTTAAGAATTATGAACAGTCGTTTGCTTAGCCTGTGTCAAGCGAGCGGTGCAACTCCTAAGTGGTACCGATGGTTGCCTTGTCTGATGTTTGCGTCGTTGCTGGCCAAAAAGTACAGCGGTTGCTTCAACATTCACAACCAGCAACCATAAAATAGTAGTGGTCTCGGGGAACAACAACGGCATACAACATGCTTGGATCCTCACTTTAGGATGCCTGAAATCGTTTCATTTTCTTGCAAGTTTGTAGACAGAGACAACAATGGCAAAGAAATCAGGTTTTATCCATAGATGCTGCACCCCCAAGAGAGGTGGTAATCCGGCTCCATCAATTCTGCAATTTGAGGGTCGCATAGACCTCCGCAAATGAGGTCATGCGCCATTGCCAAATATCCCACCAGTTTCTGCAGTTCACTTTTGGGATCGTCACTGAGTGGTTCTTATCCGCCGCGACTGAAGAGGAATTGATTTTGTCCTGATATGATCCAGATACATTTCTCAGTTCTCGCCTCATTTACTTGCTTTTTTCCGGGTGTATTTAACTAAGTACAGACCGCCAGGCTGTCTTGGCGAACAGAGCCGCGTTCTATCAAAGAGATGAACCCAAAAACTGTATGATATATTTTTTATACAGATACATGTTTGTTTAAAAGATATCTACATATTAAATGTACATGTTTGTATGTTAGTTACCCGACTTCTGGAGATACCTTTATTGATAGTTGATAGGCATGTGCAAATCTGCACTTGGAAATGAAGAAAGATGAATTAGCAGGTGATTGTATCATGCACGTTACACTCCGGTGGATTAACCTGGCAAGGGAAAATCCACCAATTTATAGCTGATTTCCAAGCGGGATTTCCTAACAAATGGTGGTTTTTCCAGCCAGCCATGTTACATGCACCATGAATATCTACTGGCTGGTGGTTTCAAACTTTTCTATTTTCCCTAGCAATCATGAACGAATGGTTGGGTGACAAGCTTTTTTTTCATGACCGGGTGGTGAAAAACCACCAACCAGAATATCTTTTCCATTGCCATGTACATGCACATGTTATTCTATATGTTATTTATATATGTGTCATATCTAAGTGGTTCATGTTACATGCACCGTAAATATCTACCATCCGTTCAGCCCATCCGTTACCGACGAATCGTTGACTGATGCAGGGCGACCTGCCAAGACGGTGAGCTTCTTCAGCCCTGCGGTGGCTTGACGCTGCGGCGAGTTCTCCGGGGTTGCGGGTTGGAGGACCAGGATTTGCTTGGTGCTTGTTGAGGCTTAATAGTGGCTACTAATAGGGGTTAATGTTGTGGTTTATGATGGTTTTGATGGTGAATAGTGGCTGGTTTATGATGCTTTTGATGGTTAATAGTGGTTTTATTGAAGGGAATGATCATCCAAGCATGGTTCACCAGATTGTTTCAGGGTGATTATTGTTGGTGATAATGCTTATTGGTAGGGGATCATAAAGCGTAAAAATTGAAAAATGGTTAACAAACAAGGATGTTTAATTCAAACCATAAACGGTAGGGGATAATAACCAAAAATATTGGTTAAGCAACAGCTAGTTGTAAACTGGCGAAAATGAGCTAACTATGGTCAATTAAAGCTTGATCGTGGTGATTTTCGGTCAAAACTATGTTTTTGTTTAAGTATGATCAAATATGGTTTGACGATCAAAGGTTATGGTTTAATTATGGTTTTACTATGGATGGAGCCAACGAAAATGATCTAGCTTTGCTCAACGATGTGTTCAATCTATTTGGTGGAATGTGACCAGAGGTAATGAATTGATTCCGTCCCAAACTCATTAGCGAACAGGGAACTGGCAACCAGTCATCAGCCAATCATAGGGTGTTGATAATTGCTCAAGCACCAAAATCCATCTACTAGTTACGATGTATACTTGATGTGGGCCTACCATGGCTGACAGAAGATTGCTGAAAGTACCAGACATTGAATCACTTTCCAACTTTGTCCCTTTTGGTCATGTCAACAAAGATGTTTCGGGCTGCTTCACATGAAGGTGAAACTCCGGAAAGCCTTCGCAGAACGAATCAGGAAACAGAGGTCGTTTATTTTACAAGTGCCAATTGGACATTTAAGAGGTGGGAGGTCTGTAGAAACAGAGGTGAGGAATGTCTGGGTTGGTTCCTACTGGAGTCATGTCACTGCCATGACCACCTTGAACTGTGATGTGGAAAGAATTCCTGTGCGGAAAACTTAGTGGTTATGCAGGCAATTTTGTTGTGTCCCATTAGGTTCACTTGTCAGGCAATATATATATATATATATTAATTTATTTGTTTATTTTTTTGTTTATTTATTTATTTATCTATTTATTTATTTATTTATTTATTTATTTATTTATTTATTTATTTATTTATTTATTTATTTATATTGACCATTGGTTATCAAATATCAATAACCTTTGTCACCAACCCCTCTCAACCGCCCGTCAGCTGCACCCGTCCCCAGGCTGCAGTGGCAGCATCGCCAACGTGCATCGTTTCTCGGACTCCGAGGGAACGTGAAAACGTTGTGACGCAGTTGGACGACGAGTTGCCGTGGCTAGGAATGGCTTGACACGGGGTCAACAATGGCTATTAATGGTTTAAAGCTGATATGTAGTGCTTAATAGTAGTTGACAGTTGACAATCATTAGTAGTTGTTATATAATTATAGGCAATTGACCAGGGTCAACAGTGGCTATCGGTCCATGAAGACTGATTTATATTGGTTGATTATGGTGGTTAGTGGTCAGTAGTGGCTAAGAATGGGTCTTACAATAGTGGTTTCATGGTTAGTGATGGATAACAACGGTTGATGGTGGCTTACAGTTGGTGGATCATGGTTGATTGTGGTTCCTCATGGTTGATAGTGGTAGTGGCCCGAATAATGTTTAGGCATGTTTAACGATTGTTAATGTTGGTTCATACTACCATGACTAATGGTTGATAATGGCTAAGTACTTGGGCCTACTGCTGCTCATTGTAGTAAAGCTAACGGCTCAAAATGGTGTATGATGATTAATCTTCGCCGATACTGGTGGTGAACAACGGCTACTGATGTTTAGTAAGAATTGGTGATGGTTGGTCGATGGCGGTTCGCCCTTGGGAATTGGCGTATATTGGTTGACAATGGTTCACAATAGTGGTTGATAATCTCTTACTGCTTAAGACGGGCTGATATGATGGTTCATGATCGTTGGAGTACTGATGAAAAAGTATCCCAACCACAGTCAATATGGTGGTTTCTCAAAATAGGGGTACACCTAGTTATCATCCTTGTTGAATCATGATTTGTAATAAACCAACCCTTTTGGGGTCCCCTATGTTGAGAAACAGCCAAATAGTGACGGACAACGGGTAAGATGTTGAACTACCATAGTCAATGTAGTGCTTGGTGATGGTTGGCATGTTGGCTGATACCCGTTGGCTGGTACTGTGTCATCATGGTTGGTAACTTTGCTTATGGGAAAGAGCTCCGCTGGTTTCCGACAGGATGGAAAAATTTGCTCATATGTTTGAGATGGGTTATAATGGCCACCAATCAGCGTTGAAGTTTATGAACAAAAAATAAGAGGTATTATGGTTTGCATACTGGAGAGTGATAATGGTTTGTTTGTGACTGCTGTTCAACTGGTATAATGGTTCATGTGTGGGATGTGAACGGCCAGCTGTACAGGGTTTTCACCCATACCCATGCAACTGATCCATTTTGAGAACTGCAAGGACGATCGAACGAAGCCGGCTGAGCTGCATGGTTTCGATCACGCAGCGTTCTGGGACGCCATTGTGAATGGCCCCAATAAGAGGTTAGCCAAAAAGGCTCTGGAGTCCACGAGACAAAAATCGGAATCTCTTTCATCTGCAAGCTGGGTTGATGATTGACAGTGGTGGGTCAACCTCAGCCTTCAACGCCTTCTCAACTTCGCTGGAGCAGGAGTATTGGGTCTGCACGGAGGCCCGTGCTTGCCGATGGAACCGCTGGCTTCAAAGCATTGGTTTCCACTGGTGCAGAAACATTATTCCTTCATGATGTGCACGCCCACAACATGTTTGCATTTAAGTCTATGACTTCAACCCGCATGAAGATAGTACACCAGGCTGAGTTCCTGACACTCAGCTGTTTGCTGCATGTCACAAGCAACGATCGCCGACTGCAGCCAGCATCATTACAAGTTCTAGGCATGATCAGCGTGGTGCTGTTTTAAAAATGGGAACCCAAAAAAGTGGTTGGCTTATTACCATAGATGATTACTATTGGATGATTTGGGGAGTCCCCTATTTTGAGAAACCACCATGTTGCTTGTCTCTTTATTGAATGCCCTTTTGTAGCCTTTTGTCCCGTTCATCCAGCACCACCAATCGGAAAGCTTTGGCATTAACAAGCTGGTTCACCACCACCACCACCAAGCTACCATTACAAGCCACCAATGAGCACCAAGCACCATCCGACCTTGAGGCGCTTGTGCCGCTGAGTGGATCCGCCGCAACAACTCCCCGCAGTGCCCCATTTGTGGCCAGGCACTGTGTACTGGTGAAGGGAAGGGGTCCTGATGGGTGGGGTGGAATTCATGGGTTTATGTTGAAGGGTTGGTTGGTTGAGTGGTTGCAGATTGGTTGGTCAAGGGGCTGAATCTGCGGTACACATTGGCTGAAGATTGAGTAGTGAAAAGTCACATCTTCCATTGTGTGTTGGTTCCTTGGCAGCTGTGGTTTCACGAAGAAAGCTTTGTGGAGCCAGCTGATTTTTTTGGGGAGGGGCCTGTTTTGAGCGGTGAAAATTTAATAGTTAAGACATAAGTTTGAAGGTTTTGTATTGAATACATGTGTAGCAACGGGGTATGGCAATAAAAGTTTGCAGCCTCTCAGCTTTATGAGGACATAGAATTTTTGGGTCCTTGTGCAGCATCTGAACTTGCATTGTAGTATAAATACCCTGTATGTGCGCAGTTTCCATTGGGCTGATTGTGCTATCAATGGTCTTGTGATTTTTTCAAGCAAGCCCGGGTGAGAGCATTACTATGTTCTAGCCAGCATCCACTAGGTAGTACCATGTACATTGGATGCAGTATGGCTTTGTAAAAAGGATGAAATTGTTTAAGTACAACTGGGGTACTTATACTAGTTTTCCTTTACTGAGGGTAGAGCCACTATTGAAAATATGATTTCTTTCCCCAGAGTTGTAATCCATTGGCCTGACATTGTCCATTCAGATTGGCTTTGTTGGGGTAATAGCCTTTTATTACCACATGCGTGATACTAAAGCAGATAATGGCTCAATAATCTAGTTGGTATTTTCTATCCTTTACTTTTAGCCCCCCACAGAAATGTAAACAGATTATAGTGACTATATCAATCATGATTGTAGATAAATAAGGAACTTTTGTTCTCGCAGCCTTGCCTCTGTGCGAACTCTATTCCATCAATCAAATTGACTTGGAAAGGTCCATTGAGGCATTGGCTGAAGTGAAACCCATGCCTGCCAATCCCCAGCACGACGAGGTGACGTTGTCCGAAGTTGCTTTGGCCGCGAAACGGCTGCTGGATGGCTTGAAAACATATAAGCCAACAACTGGTGAAGATCCTGAGGGCAGGATTCCTGCAGTCCATGCAGCGGGCTTGCGTTCGCATGGCTTCTGCAGAGCACGCAGCGATGTTTGAGAAGCGGTGACACCAGGCCGATTGTTTGGGCGGCAGCCTATCTGTGGCCTGCCACCAATCCTTTGCTTTGTTGCCACGAAATCAGGCCAGGTCGTTCGCGAAAAGCATGCTTGGAATAAGCAGGCCTGCCAAAATGCTTGTTCTGCAGTTGGCATTAGAAGCAGGGACCAAGGAAGACAAGAAGCAACACGCAACCATGAAAATTCGTGTTCCTGAAAGGTGGACCTTTGAAGGAACTCACGAGAGCCCACAGAGGTTTTGTCGCACCATCGCGAGCCGCTTCAAGCGTTCGTTCGTATCGACTTCTCGTGGTGACTGGGACAAAAGCAGATTCTGTCAGAAGCTTTCCTGATTTGTCGCACACAAGATGATTTTTCGATCATGGCCTGCGGACAATTCTCTAAAAGGTGTGGTTTTGAAACAAGAGCTGTTGAATGTTTCTTTGACTGGGACGAGAATGTTGTATCATGATTGCACTTGCCTACGTGTGTTTCATGGGGCGGTTTGATATGTTTTTGTTGACTAGCCGACTAGCCTTTCTTGTTATGTTCGCTGTGTTGCGGATGAATGTCTTTGCATTGAAGTCAATGACCTACAGATCATTATCTTGAAGTTTGAGGTTTTCACACGTTGATCAACCCATACACCTTTCAGAGTGATCACTGACCAGATTTTGACAAGAAAAAGGGCTACACTCGCAGTAGGCATGAATTTGGTATGATCCCCGGACCTCCTGGATCCCTTCCTTAGCCATCTCCCTCTCAGTATCGGCTGCCGGTGCCATTGACGGCGTCAAATCAACCACAACTTATTTTCGACTCGGGGCTCACCAACCACTGCCCACTAACCTGACTCAACCATCACCTACCGCCATGAACCATCATCAAGCAGTATGATATTCATGAATAGATGTCTCTCGAAATTGGGGACCAAAAAGTGGTTTATTTGTCACTATAAATGATTCATGTTAGATCATTTGGGGGTCCAATGTTTTCAGAAACTACCAAAATAAGAACTGGCGAGATGAACGAACTAGTGCTGTGACTGTCATCATCGTGTATTCAATCGTAATCGATGGACAACAATGGCCATAGCAATCATGAACCGTTATTCCTTATCGTCATGGACATTTTTTCTCGTCTCCCACCCAGGCCAGAACATGAGTAACGATCCTAAAGAAGCAATTTTTGAGCAAGGAATTTCAATTGAGGTGGTGGGTTGATTATCTTTGGTGAACCTCAATGGAGATGAAAGATGGTGGTTGATCAATGGTGTATGTTCAATGGATACGACAGGTCAGCCATGGCTGTTAATAGTGCCACTCACGGGGGGATTGACTGCAACCGATCACAAATGCAGTTTTTGATCAAGCAGCATAGGTTGATGTAATGTTTAATGGTTCATCATCGTCGTTAGCCGTGGGCCACCAGCACTGAGTTAACATCCGGGGAAAATTCATGATTGACCTAATGGCGGTCATTGAATAGTAATAGAACTAAGCATAATTTTGAACAGCGGATCATGGATGTTGGATTATCATCAAATTATCATCCTCATAAGTGGCAAAGCATGATCATGGATAGCCGGAAATCAATGTTTGTGGCACAACTATAATGATGTACCTTTGGTGGGGGTGGTGCAGTTCATCAAAGGTTTGCTGCTCACATGGTTGGATTGAAGTCCATTGAAGTTGATTGCAGCTTATACCCCAGTCATATTCATGGTTAATTGAAGGTTATATTCGTGATTCATCTACTGGACTAGCTATACTCATGGTGAATCTACTCATGGTCCATCCACTCATGATTCACCATGAGTAGATTCACCATGGTCCATCCACTGATGGTGAATCCAAGATCCACTCATGATTCATCTACTGATGGCTTTCCTTCATTGTTCCAAGCCTCCCAATTCTGCCGCCAGTCCTACTCAGACGCTCACCTCCGAGCTGCCGGTGTGCTGCGACGCTACAAGAAGCGATGTCCCGCGACTGCGGTGGGCGTCGGGGTCCGGTGGGTCATCCGTTGGTAACCAATGGAGGCGGAGCTTGTACTGTTTGGTGAACAGATTTTTTCCCATGCCAATCTGCTAGGAGATAGTCTTCTCTGATCTCACTGGTTGGAGATTCTCTTCTTCTTCTTTCGTTAGGCCGTCAGAGTTCAGAGAACGCGGGCCGCTGAATTCAGCATGCCTGTGAAACTGTTCATGGTTGCGGCTGCCTGCAACCACGCCCAAATATTTTGGGCCACTTTAATGGGAAAAACTGAAAGTTACTGTAGCTCAAAGCTCAGCAAGATCAGCGCCCATTGTAGCAAAAAAACCAGCTATCCAACTCCACTGCACCAATGGACTTCTCTACACCGGCTACGTAGAGTTCAAGATCTCCACTGGCAAAAATTCATGACTGACAGTCTCGGGAAGCAAGCCGCAAAGCCACGCCACCAATCTGCAGCCATCGTGTTGGCCAAGGCACTTTTCCTCCTCACCGTGGACTCCTCAACACGGTTAAGGCCTGCGCCTGGCAACGAAGGGCACAAATGCTGAATTTGTGGAATTTGACCTCGGCCACCTGCTTCCATTCCTGTGTTCTCTCCCCTGGTCTTTTCCGTGGACTCCTCAACACGCAGACTAGAGGCAGGCGAAGAAACATGGCGGGGCACTTCAAGGTCATGCTGTCTTGGCACGCCACGGGTGGCAGTCTCACAAGAGGTGCCCTCGTGATTGTGGTTGAACGACCGGGTAGGAACTGGCAAAGGAGAACCAAATGGTAAACCAGCTGCCTGCATATCAGCGACAAGAAGCGGAGCCACATCAGCGTCCGCCCAGCCGAGTCGTACGATCATGGTCTCCATCTCCAACTCTGTGAGGTATTCGTCGCGCGCAGACGTCGCTGGCACTGAAGGCAGGCTAGGCGGTCCATAAACGGGCACTGGCATCATGCCAGCAACTGAAGAACACGCCTCCTCAATGTCCAAGCGGCGATGCGACAATGAGTCCAGCAAGGCAAGGATCATGCCTACTGTCCTCCTCAAACCTGCACAATTGGGATGGCGGACCTTGATGTAGCACGGCTCTGGCCCATGCAGGGTGACAACTGAACCAGTCTCGCTTTCAATGCGGCTAAGTTGTCGACACCTGCGACCCAGAATGCGCACTCGAAACTGTGCAAAATTCCGGGCGCAATCCGGTGGAAGATGCAGAACGTG
Organism: Symbiodinium kawagutii; assembly: GCA_009767595.1. Classification (NCBI taxonomy): domain Eukaryota; class Dinophyceae; order Suessiales; family Symbiodiniaceae; genus Symbiodinium; species Symbiodinium kawagutii. The sequence continues at coordinate 145,327 of VSDK01016958.1, forward strand.
TTCAAAACTTGCCCCATTCCACACGTATTTGCCTTGCTCCATCCAGAATCCTGCTGCAGCACCAAATCCCCAGCAAGCACATCAGCAACCAGACGTGTACGCGGACCACCAAGCAGGCATGAGCTGCCACATGGCCGGATACACTGGGGCAAAGCTATCCTCGCTGTCGAGGTGTTCTGAGCCCTACTGGTTGGAGATTTTACAATGTCAAAAAGACAGCAAGGATTCCAACCATACCAACCTCGGATCCATGATCCCCCATTGATGGCCACTTTAAAGCGGCCGTGAGCCGTGGGATGGGAGGTTCTGGACCCTTTGTTCCGTAGATGACATGAGATTCAGTGATGACTCGGTGATGTTGCTCAACCTTGTGCGACCTTGCCCAATCTTGCCACGGATAGTTGGAAAAGCCTTGAAGCCTTGGAGCAACACGCACTCGTTAGTGGCTCGATTGACATTCTTTACTTCCCCAATGGTATTAACAAATGGTTGGTTGGTTGGTTGGTTGGTTGGTTGGTTGACACGCAATTGTTTCATGGTGCCATCATTTCAGGAATGGTCCAGGCCATCCTGCCTCCATAGGGGTACCCCTCGTCATCATCTACTCCCTTTGGTGATAAAGCTTGCGTGTTTGGGGTTCCCATCTACTTCCACAATGGCAACCCTAACTGTGCCAACCAAGGCATTGAGTTTGGGCACTTCTCTTGTGGTGCTGGGGTCCGGAACCGAGTGACCAAGCCTGACAGGGAGGACCTCATGGGGTAGCATCCGCCAACATCAAGCAGTTTTTCTTTTGTTGAAGTATCATCAGCCATAGTTGACCATCATGCCACCATTGAATCAGCTACTGTTTAACTATCATGGCTATCAGTTGCCATCATCGTTGGCTTAGGGATTGTCCTTTGCACTCAGACGTCATTTCTCCAGACAAACCATTGTCAACCATCCACCAGCATTCCGCGGGCTTGTGAAAGGCTGGAGGGCTCACCCACAACCGACCATGAGAGGTTGACCATCTCACTATTCCAAAACGTGATTGACCATCATCAAGCATCATCGACTTTAATCTGAAAGATCTCCATTACCAACCACTTGAATTAGACCATGATCAACCAAGATCAACCACCACCAACAATGGTCCAGCATCAACCAACCCAAACTTCACTCATGGCTGGGGAACCGACAGTGCTGGGAGTCGACGTTGGGCTCTTCACAGCGCATGGCATTGGGGCCCCCAGGGAGAGTGGCCAGAGGAGTTGCCACACCCAAAGGGCCATGCCAATGAGGACTCGCCTGGTACGAGGGAATAATAGGTATTATACGGTTCACCATTGTAATATCGGAATTCAATATTTAAATATGCAAATTGAATATTTAAATATGCAAATTGAATATTTAAATATGCAAATTAAATATTTAGATATAAAAAGTTGAATATTTGAATATTTAAAATATTCAATTATTTGTGATCCCTAGGGTTCCCAGGGAATTCAATATTTAATATATTTAAAATATTAAAATATTTAAAATATTCAATTAATTAAATATTTAAATATCTTAA
>VSDK01016959.1:425-60235 GCA_009767595.1 Symbiodinium kawagutii
CTCCCGTACGTTTTCAAAATCCCCGCTTGTGATTTTTGAATCCCCGAAATTCAGTTCCCTTACGTTTTCAAAATCCCCGCTTGTGACTTTTGAATCCCCGAAATTCAGTTCCCTTACGTTTTCTCAATCCCCGCTTGCGTTTTCTCAATCCCCGCTTGTGATTTTTGACTCCCCGAAATTCAGTTCCCTTACGTTTTCTAAATCCCCGCTTGTGATTTTTGAATCCCCGGAATTCAGTTCCCTTCCGTTTTCTAAATCCCCGCGTGTGATTTTTGAATCCCCAAAATTCAGTTCCCTTACGTTTTCTAAATCCCCGCTTGTGATTTTTGAATCCCCGAAATTCAGTTCCCTTACGTTTTCTTTTTCCCCGCTTGTGATTTTGATTCCCCGAAATTCAGTTCCCTTACGTTTTCTAGATCCCCGCTTGTGATTTTTGAATCCCCGAAATTCAGTTCCCTTACGTTTTCTAAATCCCCGCTTGTGATTTTTGAATCCCCGAAATTCAGTTCCCTTACGTTTTCTTTTTCCCCGCTTGTGATTTTTGAATCTCCGAAATTAAGTTCCCTTACGTTTTCTAAATCCCCGCTTGCGATTTTTGAATCCCCGAAATTCAGTTCCCTTACGTTTTCTAAATCCCCGCTTGTGATTTTTGACTCCCCGAAATTCAGTTCCCTTGCAGTTTCTAAATCCCCGCTGGTGATTTTTGAATCCCCGCTTAATTAAGTTCCCTCATGTTTTCTGAATCCCCGCTTGTAATTTGTGAATCCCCGAAATTCAGCTCCCTTACGTTTTCCAAATCCCCGCTTGTATTTTTTGAATCCCCGAAATTCAGTTCCCTTACGTTTTCAAAATCCCCGCTTGTGATTTTTGAATCCCCGAAATTCAGTTCCCTTGCAGTTTCCAAATCCCCGCTTGCGTTTTTTGAATCCCCGATTTTCAGTTCCTTTGCGTTTTCTAAATCCCCGCTTGTGATTTGTGAATCCCCAAATTCAGTGCCCTTACGTTTTCTAAATCCCCGCTTGTAATCTTTGAATCCCCGAAATTCAGTTCCCTTACGTTTTCTAAAATTCCCCCTTGTGATTTTTCAATCCCCGAAATTCAGTTCCCTTACGTTTTCTAAATCCCCGCTTGTGATTTTTGACTCCCCGAAATTCAGTTCCCTTGCGTTTTCAAAATCCCCGCTTGTGATTTTTGCATCCCCGAAATTCAGCTCCCTTGCGTTTTCAAAATCCCCGCTTGTGATTTGTGAATCCCCGAAATTCAGTTCCTTTACGTTTTCTAAATCCCCGCTTGTGATTTTTGAATCCCCGAAATTCAGTTCCCTTACGTTTTCTAAAGCCCCGCTTGTGATTTGTGAATCCCCGAAATTCAGCTCCCTGCGTTTTCTAAATCCCCGCTTGTGATTTCTGAATCCCTGAAATTCAGTTCCCTTGCGTTTTCAAAATCCCCGCTTGTGATTTTTGGATCCCCGAAGTTCAGTTGCCTTACGTTCTCTAAATCCCCGCTTGTGATTTTTGAATCCCCGAAATTCAGCTCCCTTACGTTTTCTAAATCCCGGCTTGTGATTTTTGAATCCCCGGAATTCAGTTCCCTTGCGGTTTCTGAATCCCCGCTTGTGATTTTTGAATCCCCGAAATTCAGTTCCCTTCCGTTTTCTCAATCCCCGCTTGTGATTTTTGAATCCCCGAAATTCAGCTCCCTTGCATTTTCAAAATCCCCGCTTGTGATTTTTGAATCCCCGAAATTCAGTTCCCTTACGTTTTCTAGATCCCCGCTTGTGATTTGTGAATCCCCGAAATTCAGTTCCCTTTCTTTTTTTGAATCCCCGAAATTCAGCTTCCTTGCGTTTCAAAATCCCCGCTTGTGATTTTTGAATCCCCGAAATTCAGCTCCCTTACGTTTGCTAAATCCCCGCTTGTGATTTTTGAATCCCCGGAATTCAGTTCCTTTGCGGTTTCTGAATCCTCCCTTGTGATTTTTGAATCCCCGAAATTCAGTTCCCTTGCGGTTTTCAAATCCCCGCTTGTATTTTTTGAATCCCCGAAATTCAGTTCCCTTACGTTTTCTAAATCCCCGCTTGTGATTTTTGAATCCCCGAAATTCAGTTCCCTTACGTTTTCTAAATCCCCGCTTGTGATTTTTGAATCCCCGAAATTCAGTTCCCTTACGTTTTCTAAATCCTCGCTTGTGATTTTTGAATCCCCCACATTCAGTTCCCTTACGTTTTCTAAATCCCCGCTTGCGTTTTCTCAATCCCCGCTTGTGATTTTTGAATCCCCGAAATTCAGCTCCCTTGCGTTTTCAAAATCCCCGCTTGTGATTTTTGAATCCCCGGAATTCAGTTCCCTTCCGTTTTCTAAATCCCCGCGTGTGATTTTTGAATCCCCAAAATTCAGTTCCCTTACGTTTTCTAAATCCCCGCTTGTGATTTTTGAATCCCCGAAATTCAGTTCCCTTACGTTTTCAAAATCCCCGCTTGTGACTTTTGAATCCCCAAAATTCAGCTCCCTTACGTTTTCAAAATCCCCGCTTGTGATTTTTGAATCCCCGAAATTCAGTTCCCTTACGTTTTCGGAATGCCCGCTTGTGATTTGTGAATCCCCGAAATTCAGTTCCCTTGCGTTTTCTAAATCCCCGCTTGTGATTTTTGAATCCCCGAATTTCAGTTCCCTTGCGTTTTCTAAATTCCCGCTTGTCGAGCCGGGCAAACGAAAGGGTTGAACCCTCAATGACACTCGGCGTTGACATACTCCAGTCGTGCGAACGTTGGCTTGCCGTGCCAACGACGTGATATTTGCCTGCTGTGGCATTGCGTTGCTGTTGGCTTGCTGCTGTGCGGTTGCCGAGGTGCTGGCCTGCCTTGGGAACGGGTGGGAAAGCTATTTTCCAGGCAGGCAAACGCAAGGACTGAACCCCAATAACACTTGGTGTCGGCCTACTCCATGCAACGTCTTGGCTGGCCGTGCGAACGTTGGCTTGCCGTGCGAACGCCCAGTATTGGCCTGCTGAGTTGGCCTGCTGTGGCATTGCGTTGCTGTTCGCTTCCTGCTGCGCCGTTGCCACGGTGCTGGCCTGCCTGGGGAACTGGCGGGGGCGCTTTTCGAGGCGGGTAGTGGTATTGGCCTGCTGCGGCATTGAATTGTGTTGCTGTTGGCTTTTCTGGCCTGCTGTGGCATTGCGTTGCTGTTCGCTTCCTGCTGCGCCGTTGCCACGGTGCTTGCTTGCCTGGGGAACGGGCGGGGCAGCTTTTCGAGGCGGGCAGTGGTATTGGCCTGCTGTGGCATTGCAATGCTGTTGGCTTGCTGCTGTGCCGTTGCCAGGGTGCTGGCCTGCCTTGTGGCCTGGTGCTGGGCTGCCTTGTGGCCTGCTGCGGCGTTGTGTTGCTATTGGCTTGCTGCTGTGCCGTTGCCACGGTGGTGGCCTGCCTTACGACGGGTAGGGAGAAAGCCGTTGTAGACGCCAAGCCAAAGCCGCAGTGAACGTTCACGCCTACGGCGATCCCAGGCGCCGCCCCTGCCCTGGTTGGCATGAGCAGGGGTCGGCGGATATGGCTTGATGATGGTTGGCTGGCTGCTGGTTTTTGGTTGCTGGTTGCTGGTTAGTGGTTCATAGATGTGATGGCAGACTGCTCTCCGCTGCTCAGGCCTCTGGAGAAGGTGCTCCCAGCTTCAAGCGCGCGGCACGGCTCTTCCAAGAGGCCGAGGAGATGTCAGCAGGTGCGGCGTCGCAGTGGCGAAGGGTGGTTATCAACCACGGGTTCCCATGGTGAACTGCTGTAGTTCATCACCATTTGGCATAGTTAATCACCACTTACCATACTACTTTACCATCAATTTCATGTTGTTGATCGAACCATCAGCAACCACAAGTCTCGCGAAAATATTTGAGCAATGCATCATGGACAAAACCCAATTCAACATCTCCCAGCGATTCAGCAGCTCAAGTTTCCCCCCTTGGGCATTTCAAATTAGCCGATGATCACATGCCAATCTCATGTTGAAAGTTTGTCCACCCATTGGCCCCCCACATGGCGGCTCATCACATGGCATCTAATTTTTGGAATTTCCCAACCCCCCTCAGCCATAACCAGCTCACTGTGCCCGAAGCCGAAGACTTCGAGATGCAAAAGGTGGAGGCAGACCAGCTGCAATGCCATCCGAAACTGCATGGTGCACGATCGCAGCAATCCAGGGGCGCGTGGCCAGAGGATCGCAAGCGCAATATGGATGAGCGGAAAGAAGCGGCCTGGGAGTTGTTTCGGAAAGAATTGGCGAAGCAGTCGACTGAAACTCCGCTCTTGGATGGGCAGGCGAGAAACAATGCGTTTGGAAAAAAAACTTCGGTCACCAAATGACCCGCAAGGAGCCGCCAAGACCTGGTACACATGGTTCATGCCAGGGAGCGCGCGGCAATCCTTACGGATTCGCTGGTCGCATCAGCGATGTCGTTTGCCGACGTGCCGCAGCTGCCAGCTACATTTTCGTGAGCCCGACGTTTAGACCATCGATCGCACCACCAGCATTTCTGTTGGTGCATCATGTTGGCATGTGCAAGATCATTGACCCCATAATTGTTGTAAAGACCATACGCGATTTGTTCACCATATTGTTTTTCATCGATCAAGCAAACAAAACATGCAAACGTAGCAAGTTGGACCGGAATCGGTCGCGTAAAAAAAAGAATCAACACGCATGTTCAATAAATAGGACGAACAAACATCAACAGCAACATTCCCCGTATGCCATTTACATCCATATACCAGTATACTACCAGTGTATATTACCAGTATATATCCAACTAGCATTCAAGGATTAGCATCTTCAAAATACTGAACTAGTATCCTCACATATTGCAACCGTATCCGGAATTACTAGTATTTACGGTGGGCGAGTCATATATTACTAGTATTTACTGCGTATCCACAATCCTGAAACATTAGTCTTAATCCTCAAATAATTGTGTCATATTCCACTGCTAGTCACGTATCACCATTCCACTCATATGCTCAATTACTACTAGTAACTCACCATTCCACTAGTATCACCAGTATACTAGTAAACTCACTAGTAGAAAACTAGTGGAACGGTGAGTATCCTACTTCACTATCAGTATGAATTACTAGTGTCATATTCAACTACTATCCACCAGTACTATCCACCCGTATCCTCAACATCTCACCATTCTCTCCACCGCTGGGGGCGAGGCCATTTTCGCGCCTACAGCAGCTGGGCGCTGTCGCACAGCATGCTGGGCGACCTCCAAGCTGCGGAGGCGGTGGCGCAGCAGGTGCCACCACTGCTGGTGAACCAACGTGGGAGCTGTAAACGTGAGACTTTCAGTACCAGGTTAAGTCAAGAGATGGTTGGCTAAGTAGTGGACCCAAATCCTTGCCAAAAATTTTCCTGATATTTGGATATGGATTCTAATATACATTTATCATCAATGAAGGATAGAAACAAATCGATTTAATCAACCGCTACTGTTTTGTACATCGAACGTGGGCAATGCATCAAGAATAGAAAACCAGTAATTAGATGTTTTGTTTTTGTCAAAGGTCATTTGCACGGTCACACTGTACCTCTGTGGCTGCTCACATCTCAACTCCCCGTTTGCTTGGTGGTTTCAAGCAATCCCAACATCAAACACTAGACTTGGGGGGAATTTCTTCTCGATCCCGTCCGTGAAGAGTTTCTACCAACTAGTTTGCAGGTTGGTACCCATAGGATAAAAGACTTTCTATGGTGTCTATGGTTTCTACCAACTAAAAAGAAACTCTCGTACTACATTATATGGTTTCTGCCAACTAGTATACATTTTCCCCTAGTAAACCATAGAAAAATGTATGGAAACCATAGAAACCATAAAAACCATCACTATTTCTATGAGACTTTTGTACCGTGCCCCTTGTTTGATGTATCTGCCGCAGGCCGTAGAGCGCTGCGGGCGCTTCTGGGTGCATCCGCTGCAGCGGCCCAGCCACTTCCTGCAGCTGCACTCCTCGCCGTGGCATCGCGTCCACTGGGCGAGACATCCAGCGGTGGTGCTTCAGCAGTGGCTGAACACGTGGATTGATGGTGAATCATAGGTGTCCAATGAGTCTAGTGGATTGATGGTGAAACATCATCATCAACATAATTATCAACTAACAATTAGGTAGCTGTTGATTGTGGTGATGATCATAGGTGTCTACTGAATCATGGATAGTTGTTCGTCAATAGCAATAGGAGATCCTTGACCCCTCACAATTTGGAGAGTTTACTCGATGTACAAGAGCACAGCGATGGCACTGCATTCGTTCAGGAAGTTGAAAGGACTAACCTCATCGGATGTGTCGTACTGAACATCTCAACGGCAAGGTGCCCAAAAACCGTTGCTCTTGGTTGTTGTTTATTCTTGCTATCATTGGTTGTAGACAAAATCAGCGACCAAAATAAGAACCATTACTGTTGATCGTTGTTAGTTGTCGGTCATTGTTGTCCGTTGTTGTTAGTCATTGATCACTATAGGCCGTTCTTGCCCTCTTGCTAGTCATTCTTGACTGGTAGAGAAAAACTATGAACGGGATAAAGCATGTTGGAGGATGCTCGCTCTGCTCGAATAGGCGGAATAGCCATCCATCATGAGCTATGAACATGGTGAACCATTATTGACCAGAGATTGTCATCATGCACCGTCATTGAGCATGCTAAACCACTGTCAAATACTATAGTTAAAGCATGATTAGTCAGCCAGCATTCACCAGTTCTAGCCATCGAATCACTGGTGGTTCTTTGAGGATGCCAACCCACCAGCTTTGTCACCATTGCCGAGGTTGAAGACTTTCCGTGGATGAAGAAGCTGGAAGATCACTGGTTTCCTGGTACAGTACGGAGTCCACCATGAATCTCAACATTATTGACCGGCTCAACTATTCTTTGGGATTAAACCCACGTCCATGATAATTGGCCAGTTCAACCCAGCAGCAGCAGCAGCATCCATCATGGACCATATGTTGATATTGCAATCAATTTTTGGTAGCCCATCAGATATTCCATGTTGCACCATTATTTTTGTTGTCAAACACTATCGACAGCAATTGATTCGAATTTGAGGCATGTATCAAACTTTCTCAGTCGGTCACAGTACATCAACTACCATCATTGACCACCCAACTCAAATTATTAACAGTTGGTCGATCAATAGTTTCACTACCATCAAGATTGTTTAATAGTTGATCAACAAACAAGTACTAATAGTTGGTAATGATCGCAAGAGTGTTACATTATGGTTCTCAAACTCTGATGGTTGATCAACAGTTCTTGCCCATCGCCAACCATCATGAACCCCCCACTTTGCAGTAGCCTCAGCGCTGTTTCACCGTGGCCTCCTCCATAATCAATCAGTGTTGGCCGTGAACCAAAACGAGGAATTCATCAGCCACTGCCGAGCATTATCTCGTAATGATAGATTAGATTATCTAGTAAGCAGCCTCGAGGAATGTATCAACCATCAATACGTCTAAGTCTAGATTCTTGACCTTTCCTAGTAATGAATCTTAGCTCTGATTATCTTTACCATTGCTAAACACGGTTCCTACCAGAGCCAACACTCAACCACCATTAAACACTGTTAGCAATTATATGCAACCACAAGCTGACGCATCATCCTGATCCAACTAATATCAATAATATCAACTCGCTAGGTCGGTGGCCAAACGAGTGATGGATAAGCAATATAACCACCAGTAACCACCAACAAAATAACCATTTATATAATAAGTGATACAACCACTAGCCTGTGATAAACAACAAATCTAGCCGCTTCAATCACTTCGCACTAAAGACACCAATCAGCTGAGCACTAACAAGTGACAAGTTACTCCATCTAAAGTGACTTACGCCACTAATAAGTGACACATCAACGAAGTTTCTCCATCCATCAGTGGCACGATGAGCACAGCCGTACGCCGCAGCCTCCGAGGCTCGAGATTCGCTCAGAGCTGCAGCAGCTCACCGCGGGCAATGCATGGCCCGAGGTGCGCGGCCACGACCGGAGCTTGGCCCAGGGGATGCTGAGCAGCAGAGCCGGCCGTAAGGGGCAAGGGCCGTGGATGAAGCTTAGGGGCTTGAGGAATGGCTCATGGCTATGGTTGGGAACGACTTATTATGGTTGATAACTATGGTTAATAAATGTTGGTTAATGAATAAGCGTTGGTTAATAGATATGGTGAATAGATGTCGGTTGCTAGCTATGGTTGATAAATGGTGGTTGAGAACACCTGACTATGGTTAGTACATTGATGAGTTCATGACTATGGTTTGGAACAACTAACTATGATACATGAGAACCAGTTGCATATTGCGGTCATTGGGCATGATAACTCTCCATTAGTAAATGTTGACAATGGTTACTCGTCATTGGTTGTATGGTTGATAGTCCTTGGTTCATGACTATGGTCAATAGTTATGGTTAAGGGTTCACAATGGTTGGTGCCTGGTTGAAAATACCTATTGTCCATAGTAATCCAGAACTATGATTCGTGACCATAGTCAGGATGTTGCTTGATTACCGTCGACAGCTACTAGCAGTGGTTCAACCAACTACAAATCAAAGATAGCGGCTCATGGTTGGAATGGATAATGATTCCTGAATAGGGTGTAGAAGTGGTCAATAGTGAACGGTTCTTGAGCAATGCTTATTGGTGGTTCACCCTGACCAAGAAAGCCGTCCAAAAATCCAACCGCGCAGCTATAGCTGGTGCACCCATATTGTTGTTCATAACTAGATCCTGTTGTTGTTGTTGTTGTTGTTGTTGTTGTTGTTGTTGTTGTTGTTGTTGTTGGTTCTCAATGCCCAGTATCCGACCAACCAATTGATGAGAGTTCTTCAGAATCAACAAATACTCCATCCTTCCGTCCATACATCTATAGTGTTCAATCCATCGTTGATGGCTACATAACCACCATTCTTAGACTTCTTCTTATGCTTCACCAACCATATCCAATCATATCCAACCCACCAACCACACCCAATCATATCCAACCAACCATCTCCAACCATATCCAACCACCCAACCATATCCAACCATGTCACCTCCTTTCCCAAGGACCGGCGTCTGGAGAGAGTTCCCTCTGCTGGGCCTGGAAGGCTCTGGTCGAAGCCTCTGCCCACGGACCTGCCAGCTGCTCATGGAGGAGCGGCCGCCACCCATGGCGCGACGGTGGAACCGGCCATGGGAAGGGATGGCTGCTGGAAATGAAGGGTTTTTTTTAGTGGTTAATAGTGGTTGGTAGTTGTTAGTCTTGGTTAATGATGGTTGAAGTAATGGTTGATATTGGTTTATGATGGTTGAATTCATGATTGACAGTGGTTACTTCATCTTTGAGATTGGTTGACTGTTTAGTTTATCTTTGATATTGATTGATAATGGTTGGTAGTGGTTCATGACAATTGATTAGTGGTGAATGATGGTGGTGAGATTGGTTTAATGATGAATGTGATCATGGTTGATAGTGGTTAGTTCTTTTTTAATAGTGGTTGTCGCTGATGTTTGATGACTGTTCACGATGAGTGTTCAACGCTGGCTAATGATGGTTGATGGTGATTAGCCATATGTAAGTTGTATGTTTCTTACTGGTGCTGAAACGACATCATCAACGTGGACGATTGATGATGCCTGATAATCATCGATGGTGGTTGGTCATTGCAGGTCAGTTGTTGACTATTGATTGTTCAATGTTGTGCATAATTATCCATTATAGTGGATCAAGAATGCTTCGTCATGGTGGCAAGAATGCTTCGTCATGGTGGCTGATGTTCGATATTGCTTGATAAGAGACGCTACAAGGACGTTCCAAGATATACACAGCAATAGCACAGCGAGACCGACTACTCGTTTCTCATTGGTCAGATTTCTTTTAGGATGCAAGAAGAAGACAGTGGCATTGGCATGAGAGCGTTCAACGGAACATGGGTGAGAGTTTGAAGCTGTGATTGCAACAATAGCAGGGCCAATGGACCCCCAAAAGGGTGCCAGTGTGCCAGTCATCGGCTGCCCATGGCGCTCGCAGGTTGAAGCGGTGGCCAGTCACTGGCAGCTTTGTCCCAACGAAGAGACTGCGCTCTTCTCACGCGGCCTGGCGAAGCGAAGCCGCAAGCGGTTGAGGGGATGTCACTCGCAAGGCTTGGTTGGCTATCGGCTTCTTGCGATGAGTAATGTGACCAACACTCAGCTGTTCGATGTGATGCATGAGTATAAGCTAAGTGTTCAATAGGACACATTTTGATGGTCATGACCTTCTTCCGTTTAACAACGTGGGTGCAAACACACCACAGGATTAGCAAAGTCCTTTTAATCAGAATTGTTTTGATTGGAAGTCCTTTTGGTTCGCGGTGGCTTCAAGCATGCCACTAATTGGATACTCCAATTTCAAAACTAAAGGTTTCAGCTCTTGAGTCGTCATTGCCCTCGTCAGATCTAAATGTTGAAGTGTGCACAGTCGCCCCGGTGGTGATCGTTTCTTGGGAGCTACGGTACAGCTACGGAAAGTCTGACCCGGTACCCGCGGCCACAACAGGAGTTTGTTGATAGCAAGGGTGATATATAGATTATATGATTTCTTAATCTGAGCCTGTTGATTTGTTAATCATTGTTTTTTTTATGGTGTGTATGATCTTGTTTCTATGATTTGTTGTCCATATCAAGTTGAACTTGCTATTGTGGATATGGCCTCATCTTACTGATCATATTGCGTTTGTTAGAGCACCATACTTGTCTCAACTCCTGTGATGCTATACCTACCAAGAGCCCTAGAATGTTGTCATCGACAGATGTTGGAGGTCTCAATACCTCCTGTATGTTGTGTATAGGCTGAAGTATTCAATGTTAGTGGTGATATATTCCTATTCGTATTTGTCAGCTATATGCAGCTCTGACGAAGCATTGATCGTGCTCTCCAAATGTCTCTTGGCATCTCTCGGCTCAGTATCCATCTTGATCAGCGATGAAATTATGATCTAATCCAATTTTTAGACAAATGGTGATTCAGTGAGTACTCATTTTGCTGCTGACAACTGTGTCTATCCACAAACTTCATTCTCCACCTGAGCAAACCCCCAATTTTTGGTCATTTCCTGCAGGGAAAAACTGCTGAGAGGTGACCATCTGTCGAAGCAGCGGTTGGCACACGATCAATCGGAGGCCTCGCGACCGCAAGCGACCGTGGTATGGGCTGCCACAGCGGCAAGTCGCCACAGGCCCCGCGCCATGGGAGCCTTCCAACCTTGTTGACCGGACAAGCCAGGCCACGCGAACCCAAAAGCCGTGAGCAAACTGAGGTTGGTGTCTCGTGTCATGATTCTGAGGGTTCGAGGTGGCATCATGAGCTGCTGTCTGTGAACAACGAGTTGAAGGTCAAACTTCAAGATCCTCACTTCGTTGCAAGTCGTTGCGACTTAGATGGATCCGGAGATCTCGACCTTCATGAGCTGAAGCAAGCAGCTCGAGTCTATGGCATAGACAGCTCAGGGGACCGTGGCCAATCCTTGCAGCAGATCATGGCCGGGCGATTGCACATCAGCAAGGAAAGCTTTGCTGACATGGTGGCTTCATCCGGAAGCAAAGTGATCAGAGCCTTGAAATTAATAGGGTTTTGAGTTTGTGCGAGGGAGATGTCAAGATTGTAAAATTGTCTTGAGACTCAAAAACTCCCATTAAATGTTCAGAGCCATTCTGACTTGATTCCTAGATGAAACCGAACATGGGTCGTATTGAAGCGTCCGCAATGTTTTGAGGCACGTTGGAATCACTAGGATGTAGAAAGATGAACTTCCAGTTTCGGGTTGTATGTTTGAGACTCTTTGAAAAGGTCAAGTACTGTTCGGCATGTGAATCAACAAGTAAGTGGTATGCCCCTTGATGTTTTTGGCCAAACAAGGAGCGGTTCCGCACTCCCTACGTGGTATGGCATTGGGTCAGCTGCAACATCTAGATGCCTTGTTTGTGCAAAGCGGATGGCTGGATGCGCAGTGCCAATTCTTCAACAGGAAGAACGCCCGAGCTATTGAGAAGGGCAAGAAATTCAAGCAATCCGCCAACCTCTATGCGATGGACTCCTACGTTGTCACTCCCATGACGAGGCCAGGTCTTTGTGTTGCCCGCCAGCATGATGCTCAACACAGCATTGCAGAAGCGCATCAGACATCATCCTTTTCCGAGTTGGTGAATCCATATGGGCTCATTGTCCATGTCTTCGTGTCCCACTATTGGGGACACGACTTCACCAGCACGGTCACTGCACTTCGGTTGTGGGCGGAGCAGAGGATGACCTCGGAGAAGGCAGCGCTTGCTGAGAGCATGGAAGCCATGGTGTTTTGGATTTGTTTATTTGCACTGAACCAGCACCAGAAGGCTGAAGAGGTGGGAGAAAAACCACGGCAAGGGCCCTTCAACGCAGCACTGGCGCAAGCCCGGGATGGTGCCGTCATGGTCCTAGATGAAGACATCCGGCCTTTTTTTCGCATTTGGTGTCTCTTCGAAATCTCTCGATTGAAAGAATTGCAGACACCTTTCGAGTTGATTAGCAGCTATGGATCTCTTTCCAAACCTGTCATCGTTGGAAGCCAAGCTGCGAAGATGCTGGAAGCTGCTGGGGAGGCTTTGTGGAGGGTGTCGATTCTGAACGCCCAAAGCTCAGTCGACGCAGACAAATTCCAGATTTTGGCCGACGCAGCCAACGAAGGGCTGGAGCCGGCCATAGCTGGAAGCGCCGGAAGCGCTCAAGAGTTCCAACGGTTCTTCGAGAACGAAAGTCGCGAGTTCTTAGAGTCCATGTTCTCGGAGTTCGACTGCTACATGCGATCCCTGCTGTCCACCTTGATGTTGCCTGTCTTCATTGCCAATGGCGACCATGCCAAGGCAGGGAAGTGTTTCTTGTTCGGGGCGCAGGTTGGTGAGCACTTGGAAGCCATCCGCTGCAGTCTTGCGTGCGAATCCGGGAGAAGAGCATGGCTGGAAGAAGACAACGATGGCTTCACAGCACTGATGGGTGCTGCTGGAGGTGGCCACGAGGCTGTGGCCAGGCTCCTGTTGGAGCACGGTGCAGGTGTAGGAGCCGCATTTGTAGGCGGCCCCACAGCGCTGACGTTTGCTGCTCGAGGTGGCCACAAGGCGGTCGTCAAGCTGCTGTTGGAGCAGGGTGCAGATGATCGGTCGGTGACAGGACCTGAAAAGGGGCTAATGTTGGCTGGCGGCTACGAGGCTGTGGCCAAGGTGCTGCTATGTGCTGCTGCTCGCGAGAAGAACGGTCCAAATTAGTGGCCCCTGGAAAAGGAAGCGCGAATGAAGACAGGTGAGTCACAATTGGATGACCCTATTCCCACCCTTCGGTCAACTGTGAATCTGCAGCAATCTTGTCTACTAATGATTCGTTACTAGGTCTGAGTCTTATTCAACCAACAACTTATATTCTTGTGGGCTGTTGACAAGGTTATTTTTTGCGCAGCATGATACCACGAAAGGCTTGACTCCACCACGACCAAACATCATCATTACCCAAGGAATCCCAAAAGCAATCATGACTAACCAATATGAATCATCATCACCCGTGGGTGAAGTCATTCTGCTGAACAACCAACGTCTTAACCAGCCTCTTAACCAACCTCATCCAACCAACCTCTTGACCAACCTCAACCAACCAACCTCTTAACCAACCTCTCAACCATCCTCAACCGACCAACTTTTTAATCAACTTCAACCAGCTTCAAGCTCAAGTTTCACCATCACCATACCCTCAATCTTAGTCTTCACCACCCAGCGGCCTTGGAACCCGTTCTGTCGCAAGGTCTGACTCCGGGCACCTGTTTGAAGCCCCACTGCGGTCCCAGCAACATGCAACTCACCTGCCACCTGGGGCTCCAGGCAGGGGACAGCGACCAGAAACAACAGCGACAGAAGCAGCAGAAACAGCAGCGACAGGAGCAACAACCATCACCATCACCACCAGCTGTAGATGGCGAGTAGAACGAACAAAATAAGAAAAGTTCCCAGCTGTTGTTTTCGCATGATACCGGTGAATGATTAGTTTTTGGTTTACCAACGTCTGTTAACCATGCATATGTCAACCCTGGTGCTCTGCCATATCATGTTTCCATATTTTCCAACAGACCTCAAAATCCAGCCATCCTGATAATTTTCCTGGTTAAATCCAGTTACTTATTCCTAGAATTCACTGAGAACCAACCTGATCATCATCATCATCATCATCATCATCATCATCATCATCATCATCATCATCATCATCAACTAATCATCATCATCAATTAATCATCATCACCCAATCATCAATCACTCTGACCCATCCATTAACCAACTATACACCATCATTAGCCCCAACCCCCTGCATCATTCACCAGGAAACCCGCGATTTTGTTTCTCGACAGGTGCCGCCTTCGGGTTGCCAGCTGCGGGTGGGTCGCGAGTGGCGCACCTGGCGGCCCGGCCACTGCTTGGTGTTCGATGACTCCTACGAGCACGAGGCAAGGGGTTCAATGGTGGTTCCATGGTGGTTGACCAAAGGGACTTTGGTGGCTAAATGGTGGTTAGTTGGTGGCTAAATGGTGAAAGAACCACAAGGGACTTGGTGGTTCAATGGTGGTGAATTGATGTTGAAATGGTGGTTGCTTGATGGTTTTAGTGGTGGTCGTATGTCGTATGGTGATTTGTTGATGACTGAGTGGTGGGGTATTGATGGTCCGCCTCGTTCGATATTGTTTGATAGCAGTGCGTGCAAGTTCATATTGGCTTGCAAAACAACAGTTCATCATGGTTGATTATGATCGTTCCTTGCTCCAGCCAGTTGAGTGTAGTTCATTGGGGACAACAACCATCACAAGAATCGACAATCGCTATATTGATGACTGCTCATGAGTAAAATTAATCTTGTAAACATCTTGAGACTAAAGGACAATAGTCCTCAACATGAATGATTAACAAACGAAGAGTGGTTAGATCATAAACCATCAGCCATGGCCAATGATGATGGATCATGTAACCCTTCCCCATGGTGAACTCAACCGCAACTTTCACCTCCAAACCCATTGCCAGGTGGTGCACCATGGCGATTCAACACGAATTGCGACTGGACTTGGAAGTGGTTGGCCACGCGAGGGTCCACTGGCGGTTGCAAGCAGCTGCTAACCATTGGTTAGATTGGTGTTTAAGAAAGCACCCATAGAGGGTTGTAGTATGTTATGGTGTCCCCCCCCACCATGTTGCTTGTATTTTGTAGCTACTGAGTCATCATGCCACTCGCGTGTATTGAAAAGCATATGGCTATCCCGATCATTTCAATCAACTTTCCAATCTCTGAGGGGTACCACTTTGTAAGCAACGCCACAGCTCGTACGAAGAATTTAATAGAGAACAACTTTCATTTGCCATGGTGATGCCATGCCTTGGGGACATGAGTTGTGGTTCAGATTTGTGATGTCAACCATCAGTAGGGGATGGTAAAGGGGAACTGGTTGACAGCAGTTTGAGAAACTCAATGACGTCAACATACGTCAACCATAGCATAATCAGCCCATCTGTAGAAATCCCTAGTCCGTTGAAACCATATAGTTGGGAAGGGGTTGAATTTTTACACTCATATGCAGTTTTGCAATCATATGGTTGGTTAGATACCCATACCCATGTCACTGATCAATCCAACACTAGAAACAATGATTGACCAACACTGGCAATTATGCGTGGTTGCCATCGTCGGCAATCGTCAGGCATTCTTAGCAATTATCAACCATCGTTTACAACCATCATGATTGACCAGTATCATCAGTCATTCTCAACCGCTATTGGCCATCATTAAATCATGCACCATTGCTGACGCAACCAGTATTAACCATGGACTAATCATCATTCAACCATAATCAACACCATCATCCAACCATCATCCAAACATCATTTAACCATCATCTAACCATAACCAACCCCCATCATTTCGCCACTATTTCACCATCATCCACCCCACTAGCCACCATGAACCCCCCAACCCCGGGGACCTCCCAGGTGCTCTTGGTGCGTTTCTGGCACCCGGGCATCCCACCGGAGCAGCGGCAGCAGCTGCTAAACGAGCGCCAAAAGCAACGGAAGCTGAAGGACCAGCCGTGCGGAACGGGGATGCTTCGTGTGCTTAACCAGCAATTAATATGGGTTGACTCATCAGCTAGTAATCATGTAATCTGTGGTGAATGGTTGGTTCACGGCTCATACAGTAAGCCAACCATTAACCATTACAAATGGTAAGTGAGACAATTAAGTGATGGCTATTAGTGATTAGGCATATTCAACTTGTACAACTAGAGACGGTTACACTCTGGTAAACTCATCTGTTTGCATGGAAAATCCACCGTTTCTGGTGGTTTTCCTATTAACAAAAAACACTGGTGATCTGTTTAGCTTCCATGTTAGTTTCCTGGAGGGCAATTGTTGATAACCAGCTACGGTTGGCAAGGTTAGCCAAGCATCAACCTGATGTTGGTTCGGTTCATACACTAATCATCTGGTGAATGCTCAATAGGTGAGGATTGTACCAGCTGGTCTATGGAAAATGGTTGCTCAGCTCGATATTGACCACTTCTCGTAGCTGGCTGATATTAACCAACAACCATGAACAGCACTAATGGGGCAGGGTAAGATGGATGATTAATGGTTCACTTACAATGGTTGAGTAAGCAGCATTAAGACGCCAAGATGAATCAGATGGCCTATGGGTCAAAACCACTGATTGAAATAGTTTATCAAGTGTTGTCCAAATCTGAAGTGTTGGAAACTATTCAATGACCACAGAAGACTTCAACCTCACTGATATTTCTGAATCTGTTTCCAATGTTGCAATGTGTTGTTATTGTTGGTGTTACTGTTTTTGTGATTGGTTGTTTGTCGTTGGTTGTTTGTTCTTTGTCAGGACTGGACTCTGCGCTAGGCTGTGAAAAGCGCCGCGCTGTCGCGGGTTAGCAGGGTGTTGTGGTTGGTCAAGAGTGGTTGAGACACGAGCCACGATAGATTGTAGCGTGGTGACACCCACCCTATGAAAAAGATCGCAAGGGTCTGTTGTTTGATGGTGAGCAAAAGAATATGCTTAATTGTTCCCACTCGTGAAAGCAACAAAGGAGGAGAATTGTTGCAAGAGTTGGTCCTTGTTGGTGGGTTGACAGTGATTGATCATAACTGATCATTGTGGACTCTGGCATGTACTGATTGACGATAAAGCTGATGATGTCGCAACAGGATGATGATGATGATGATGATGATGATGATGATGATGATGATGGTGATGATGGTGATGATGCTGATGATGGTGATGATGATGATGATGGTGATGATGATGATGATGATGACTACCCTTGTTATGTGTTGCTCCTTGAAGGTCGTGCTTCACCACCACCACTACCACCACCACCACCACCAGCAACAAACGATAGGAGGACCACAGCGGCACAGCTAAGCCACTGAGGCCGCAGAACTGGAGCTTTGTCCCCGGCACCTTCCACAGCCAGGGCTTCGAAACCCAGGACAAAGGCGGTGATTTTGCCAGTGATTTCCCGGGAGTTTTTGATGCTTTTTTTGATGCTTATGGTTGATAGAATCAACAATGGTATTTTCACTATGATGGTTACTGATGGTGGATAATGGTTCGTGCTGAAACGTAGCTGGGATAACAGTTTGCATTATCAGCTGGGGATAACAATCAACTATAGCGCTTAAACACCCTTTGGGTAGATTAAAGAGATGAATGCTTTGCACTCAATTATGGTGTTTTTGATATTGCTTTGTAAGATTAATGATAGTCACAGAGGCAGCCCACATCCGTGAGTTCACAACACGATTGACAACTCATGTCAAAATTTGCCCCCCGAATGAGCTCCCATCTCTGACGCCTCAGCACAAAAGAACTGTAAGTGCAACTGCAACTTCAACTGTTTGCTTCGTATGCATGTCCATATTTGATGATTAGTCCTCGGCAACCACACGAGATCATGATATACAGATGTGTACAGATATTGAGATACATGTATGTTTATTTATGTATATCTGTATATACATGTTTGTTTTTATTAAGAATCAGCTCTAGTCATATCATCAAGGCTGCGGACACATTGATCAGCTGTTTGATGATGGTTGATTATTAACCAAGAATTACTAGGTAACCACTAATGATCTCCCCATTTATCGTTGGGGTTCGGAAAACCATTATTGATGATAGTGACTACGCATTGGTGACTATGTTAACAATCATGATCAGCCATTTTTTTCACGATGATGATTGGTATTCTGATGTATTCGGACAGCTTTGTGGCAAGGCTTTCTGATGGTTGCAGTAATCATCATGATCACCATCAACGCCTCGAAGAGCCACAAAATGATCGGAATTCGGATGGCTTTGTTCATTGCCAATCACTATTTGATACCCAAGATATGCCAAGAACAAGATTCATTGCAATCAGGGATTATCAGTACCATGTTGGTTATGATTATGATGTATCTTATCGGTTGAAAATCCTTGATTTGATGCCAAGTTGGCAATCATGGTACACCTGATGACCTGCTATTGGTTACCTTATCCCCTGTCGTGGCCACAGGACCTAGGCATTTTGGACTGTCTACAGCAATTGCCGGCGGTGGACCAATCGCCGCGCTTGGTATCGGTGCATCTTGGCACAAAGGGATGGGTGGCGTGGGCCGTTGCTGGTGGTTGCTGTTGCGGGTGGTTATGAGGCCCCTATGAACCCATGGCTAACCACGTTGTCGA
Source organism: Symbiodinium kawagutii (assembly GCA_009767595.1). Taxonomy (NCBI): domain Eukaryota; class Dinophyceae; order Suessiales; family Symbiodiniaceae; genus Symbiodinium; species Symbiodinium kawagutii. Next base: position 19,211 of record VSDK01016959.1, read on the forward strand.
CCATCATTCATCATTGGCAACTCATTGACTGATAATTGCAGTTGTCATTTATCAAACATCGTTGTTTTTTCGTATGAGTGTTGCCACTGTTTTGTTCGCTCCTATACCCTACCGTACATCCTGTAATGTTGCCCATGTTCAGCCATTGATAGCCCTGACATCAGGCGACTGGCGTTTGTTGCATGCCTGACCCCAGGCCCTTTTGTTCAGCCATTACAGCCCCTAGCAGCCATGCTGCAACGAGCAGTCAGAACCTGTAAATTGCTACCAGCGTCACTATTATTTACTTTATTCAAACCTACGTTGATCTTTGTGCCTGTATTCACCTTAAAATCTTGGAGATCTTGGGCTATTATTGGCCATCATCAATGCTAAATTTAATGGGTAGGGTTCGCAGCTACCCCCGCTGCAAATAAGCAGGGGGTAGATGCCAGATTTCAAATCCATCGCCTGAACTTGTGTCCAAATGGCTCTAGCAAGATTCGGTAGTTTATGGAATGAATCGCATAGATACTGGTCCATTTCTGCGACCAATGATCAGACTACCAAGTTGATTTTCACAAATTACCAAAGCCACCCAGTGATCTGCAACAGATTTGGCAGTCGAATCCCAATCCATTCAGTCAATTTTACACATACCTTGTTTTCTCTCCGGATCAATGTGATTCCACAATGAAGAGAGCTGGTTGAACCAACATTCCATGATCATCGTTACAGCTCTATCCACTCAGGCATGAAAAATCTGATGACACTTGACAACAGACAATAATTCAAACAGTGGATCAGTGAATCACTCCGCAGCAGTACCAGGAATGTCAGTGTCACAAGTCAAACTGATCGCCAGACCGACCGCCATTGGCTTAGACTTGGAAGTGGAAAAAACAGTGAATCATGTTTCAGCAATACCAGGAATGTCAGGGTCTGAAGTTGGCGCTCTTGTTTTGGTTGCGACTGTTGACTGCACCCGTCCGCTCCGGTTGGTGGTTTGTAAGAAGCTTGACGGCACGGTTCAGGAATTTCTTGGATTCTGAGGGAGGGGAACCAGGTGAGTGCGAGGATCATCCGTGAACAGTCAAAAGCTCTGCAGGAAAGGCCCGCGCAGTTGGTTCATCCTGAGGGCATTATCTACGGGGACAATCACATTTGGAGCCTCAACTTCACACCGTGACGGTGTTTGGGAAAGAATAAGGTCACGATCGCGATCACGTTGACAACCTTTAGGCAGCTTTCGGCTAATTGACCGAACCTTGATGCTAAGTTGACTTTGACAAAAACTGGTCAGTAGCAGCAGCAGCGGGGAGAAAAGAAACATCCAACTGCCAACGGTCCGCATTGATATGAAGCGAAAGTTCGATTGATTCACCATACCCTAAGTGTGCCCGCATTCTACCACCAAGGCTCACCAAAGTCCTCAAAGGAAGGAGTAAACATGAAACACAACGACCGTATATGGCCACCCCATGATGATCTAGCGATTCTGTGTCACTGTTTGTGTGCATTGTTTTTTCCCATCAACTGAATCATAGTGTTTGATTGCGTCAGGTGAACCGGTGAACCAACCAATCGCTTCCGAGGTCAGTTCGAATGTAGGGATTTTGGGAGCGATAGGCTGGGTCAGCCCACGTTGAACGTCATAGGCTGATATTTTGGCATGATGAAATGAATCACCAGCATATGCATCCATAGGTTTTGATCCATTTGAGGACTACTTTCTGACGTTTTTTGAAGTAATTCCTGCAATTCGGATGACCTAACATTGGTTTGATGTCCATTCCAAGTGCTGTATTGGTCTCCAACCAGCAATTCCTGCAAGTGGGATGGCCTAATATTGGTTTCAACCAAGCCATTGATCTAAACGACCATTTTGATTTCCATTCATGTGCTGTATTGGTCTACCATCAGCGCAATTCCAATGCTTAGTTACAGCCCAAACCCCTACCCATGAAATTTAGCAATCATCAATTCACTCACCATCATTGTTGACCATCAATCAGCCAGTCTTAGTCATTCATTGATCTATCTTGTCATCCACTTCTGGAGGCAAACATCTTTGTACAGTGGCAGCCACCAGCCCTTTAAGGGCCTCCCAACCCCAGGTATGCCTTGCGCTTGCTGGATGAGGGCCTCTCCCGGATGATCCCATGCCGTACCTAGGCTGCAGCTACGACAGCAACCACAGACTCCCCTGGATCCCCTTTCTGGTTCCAAGCACTGATCAAACGGCCATGAAAATGGGTTGATCGCAAACGACGTTGTTTTCACGTGCAGAATCTGAAAATGCATCCAATGAGTTTAATGGATCAAATTTACCAAGTTGCTTCGTTCGTTGGTAGTTTGGATTACCAACTTGGATCAAGTTGCGCAGAAACTTGTGGCTATGGAATGATACTTTCTTGGGCCAGGAAACAACCCAGCACTGAAAACGACAAAGTGGTGCTTGCATTCCCAACAGCGATGGCGGAAAATATTCCATCAATTCATGAGGATTCATTGGTTAAAAGGGTCTGATTTTGGTTGCTTTGTCTTCCAACCTTGAATCACTGATCGAAAGAGACCAAGCGTCTACTTTCCTCATGATACTGGGATGGTTTTTATCGACAGTGGCAATTTTCACGCAGGATAAATTATTTACCGTCAGACGATCATTATCAAAGTAGCCCTGAGTTCAACTGTTTGATGCAGTTATTTTTTGATCAAAGAAAGATGTGATTTTTCCGCCGTTGATTAACTGGTATTGTCACGCTCGAATTTGCTGATGACCAACTAACATCAAAGCCTTGCAGATTCATCGTGTTTCTTTAACAATTGCTCACCCCAATGGTTCAACTACAGTTGGTATGCATGTTTCCATCAACCGGAAGTATTGGCTTCCTGGTGAATAATGAAATTTACCTCTACCGACCACTTTCTTTTGGCCATTGCGGACGGTTACATAAACATCACTGTCCATTGCCATGACTTGACGGCACTTGTTGCTACCTTCGCTACCCACTCGCTTGCCATTTCTCCATGGATCGCAGCAGTGAGGTTTCAACGAGGCCATCCTCTGCGAGAACTCGCTGACCTTCGGTTTCCAAGCAGATACCCCGGCACGGAACGCCCAGCAATGGAATGAAGGCCGTGGTTGGTGAATCAATGATGGTTTGTAACCATGAGTTCATGTTTAAAGATGATGTTTATTAGAGTGATTTTAGTGATAAGTACACTATTGGTTGACTGGTCGCTACTTTTTGCTTATGAATTGTTGGTTCGGAATGGCTAATGATGGCTGATAGATGGTTAATGGCAGCTATTGATAACCAAGAATGGTTGCGGCGTGAAAAAAAAATAGCACCATCCATCATTACGAAGGAAAATCCAGATTCCTATTCCAAGTTTTCCAAGTTGCGGCGAACTTCTGCAGGCGTATCCAACACCCAACGTTGAATGGGAACCGTTCAGCACCCACAAAGCAACCATAGAACAGATTTTGCATTGATCAGACATGAACCAGCCATCAACCAACCATTGACCATCAACCGTCATGAATCATCGACCAAGTCCTCAAACCATCAAATATCAACCAACCATCAAAACACAGCGAAACCAAAATCATCAACCAACCATCAAACCAAGAAAAAATCATCAGCCATTCACCATGATTAACCATGATTAACCATGGACCATCATGGCAATGGACCATCAATCATTACCACCCCGTCACCACTGCGCTCAGGCCACTCCCGTGGAGCTGGATCTGTGGCAGCAAAGCAGTCAGGCTTGGCTCTTGCAGGTCGATGCCCACACAGGAGCCCGCGGGTGCAGCAACGAGAATGGCCATATTGAGGTAAAAGCCACCAAACAATAAGACGTGGTGCTCATGACAAGTCACGATTACACATAAGTTGATAACTCAATGGTTCCCACCTGTACCAAGCAACTATGACAAGTAGAGGTACAAGCGATGATGTTGTGGGTGATCAATGGTTGATGGTGGTTGGCAAGTGTTGCTGTTGTTGTTCATGATCCTCAGCTGACAAAAAGCTGGTTGATTCTACGGAGTTGTCGTGGTAGCGAAGAAAAGGCCGGATGAGACGCACGAAGAAATATCAAGCAGCAAATAGCAGCGCGATCGCCAAGCAACAAGGGTTGGGTATAGCTGTCGTTGGTTGTCCAGCCAAGGGCCACTCAGGAGTGAATAAGTTTGCATTGACTACGGAATGACTAGTGAAGTGGCATGCAAACATCGATCAGGTTGATTGTATTCGAGCGTATGCATCCAACCAACATCCAACTTGGGTTATGACAACTGTTGGATATAGCCAACCAACTGACTGTGGACATATTGATGCTTCAATGTCCAGAGATCATGTGATGATTGGTTGTTTTGTTTTGGGGTTGTTGCCCAATATCCGGAACACAAGCAGATCCTCCACTTTTTCAGTTTCCAAAGTTATGGGCGATTTCCTCACTCTCGTCGTGGATGGTATGCAAGACAATGGCGGGTGCCGTGAGGCAATGGCGTTTTCTGATTATACTACTGTAGGTGAGACCGCTTTAATGGCACCAGCATTTGGGGAGTTCACCATGCCGCCTATGTCTAGGTTGAATCCCTCTCTATTGGAGAGGTAAATTGAAGAGCATTATTATCTATGGAAGTTTGCTTTTTCAAGCCCCTCTCAATTTCATGATCAACACATTCCAAAGATGATCCACAGTGGTTTCTGATCATCGAACGAAGTTCTGGAGAAAAAGTTCTGTGTTTTGTCAATTTGCAATATTCACGACGCTATCTTACATCTCGAGCCACCATCGCTCACAGCAAGGCACTATGTCAAAAACTCAATTTCTCACCTTGTGCACGCAGTTTTTTGCATCGACAGATCTACATACATGCCGTTGAAGAGTTTGTTTTGCATGTCGGTGTACCTACTGAGTACAGGAATTGCTGGGTCCAAATCCCAACCACGTTCTCCTTACTATTGTTGGATGATTCCCACCGGTGCTGGTTCTATACCCATCGCTGTGTCCCAACGAACCCGCGTATGTTCCCACAGAGCACCAGGAGACGGCTGTGGTCCACATGGCAATGAGTTGGATGCGACACTTTTGAGGCCGACGAAGTACAGTGCAGTCTCAAATCTAATGGTTGCTTTAGTCAATTTGCTGATCTTGGTTGATTTTGGCTGGCTATTTTGGTTGGGTATATTTGTTCGTTTGGTTGCTTAGGTTCATAGTTTGCTTCAGCTTTTTGACGTTAGTTGCCCAAGTGATGCGGGTTCAGTTTGATACCATGCAAAAATACAAACGATTCAACAACAACGTTGGATGGGTTGGTTGTTACAATATGTTACAATGAATGGGACTACCATGTTTGTTCGAGTACTCTGTGGAATTCTTTGTTGACGTTTGCAAAGGGAATCTAGATCGGAAACGTGGTTCAAAAAAAGGACGGGTGCTTGGCAAGAAACTTTTTATGGAAGAAATGGCAGAGAACATGCTCAGCTCTCGGTGAATTTCAAATCCCTGCCGAGGATCCAAAAAGCCATGCAGAAAGATCTAGGGGTCGATAAGATTCTCTTGTTTGAGCATGTAGAGCCCATGAAATCAACATGCCACAAAAGATTGCAACGGGTTGGCACACATCGGAAAACATGCAATACGTACTTACACCACATATGTGCCCTTGTCCATATATGCTTATATTTTGTTGCCTGAAAAATAGATGCATTTCTTCTGCTAGTATGTGAATATATTTGTTTCTTTACAGTATGCATTTATACATGTATTCATTGATTGATTAATTGATTTATTTGTTTGTTGCTTTATCAGTTGTGTTTTGAATGGTTGTATGGTGACGCCCTTGGCCAAAGCACGCAACGTTCTCCCTAGGGATTTGCGTTGAAGTGTGTTGAGCTCTTCTTCACAGCCGTGAAGCAAATTGGGCATCATGGATCAAGGCCTCATGAAAAAACACGATCCGACTGGTTCGCTGACTCCTCAGCGGGTGGCTGCATTGGAACCCAGGCACAGCCAAGGTATTGAGAACATCGCGTTTCAACGCACTCCCATGTGCTGTGCGGTCTTCTAACAGTGAGAACACATTACACAGGGGGGTTCTCGCAAGGCCTCTTGGCCAAGGAGACAGAGTTCCAGAAGGCTGCCTTCGCCTTTAAACGGGAAGCTTTTTACATAGACTCACTGGCAGCGTTGCCAGGGCCTTCGATTCGGGTTCCACTACACGTAAGCTGTACATGAGAGATATCCCTCAAAGCCCCCGGGGGCCACGATGCGCTCTGCCAGGTTCACCAACCGGGGCTTTGCGCTGAAGGAATCCCTGGGACTTCGTGTGGCCCGGCAACCCAGTTCCATCGGATCTTCCCCAACAGCTCAGCCACCCCCAGGTCATCCAAAAGTGATCCATTTAAAGTGATAAACTTCCAACCATTTCTAGGCAATTTCTAGGATAAACGAAAAAAAAAACGGCGGCGGCGGTCTGATGATGGGGCACCCCTCATCCAAGAATTGTTCTTTGGCATAGGCCTTCCATATTTGGAGGGGGCTTTATGTGAGGCAACAGCAATTGTATGCAATCACATCATGACATGTCGAACCGCTACAAATTGGTACAAAACCGGTCTGAGCTGCAATCATAGCTGGCATTGAAGTCAGCGTTCTTGGCTGCTCAGCCTGGTCAAGAGAGCAACTCCAATAGTTCATCCTAGAACATCGGTCGTGAAGCAGCAAAAGATGTTGTTGGGGCCTGAGAAGCGACCAACCACTCCAATTCTACCATGAGCTGATGGTGCTTTCCATTCACAGAACACCAAATCCAGCACATTGACATGCAGACAATTTGGGTGTAAACTAGCAATTTTTGAGGATGTGGCATTTATCACGGACCAATATGCCACTAGGCGTGTTCTACCCAAGTTGTAGTACACCTTCACGCCCATATCCTTTCTGTGGACAATAAAAAAATCAAAGGGATTGCTGTCGTTTGATATTTCATTTCACTTCCTCATTGGCTCAAAATCCGTGTTACAACCGGAGTGCCCGTAGCTATCCCAGACACAACGAAGGTCACAAGCCGTTACTCACTGGGGTGAACCATCTAGTATGGTTTTCCACCCCGCTCCTCTGAAATATCCCATGTTTGCATGCGTATGCCACTAAGCCAGGGTTCGTCATTGACCACGATCGACCGTTTTTACCCGTTCATTTCATGAACCATCAAACCCTGCCTATTCTGCACCATCAAGTAACCACCATCAGAACGACAATTGACCGTTTATTAATCATTTACCACCATCAATTGATAAACCATGATCTAAGCCATTGCTCAACTCGTGGTTCATGGACCATAGGTTTCGTATGGGTAGTCATCAACCAGTGAACCATACCTTAACCAACCTGAACCACCCATAGTTCACCAAGCTTCAGCTGCAGAGGTGCCGCAGCTCAACGGTGGACCCAACGTGCCACGCAAGGCCGAAGGGCACGGCCAATTCGTGTCGTTGAGAGAAGATTATCCACTCCAGTGATTCACTAGTTGAATATCCACCAGTTTTACCAACTAGAGGATACCAACTATATAGCCACTCAAGATTATTACTAGTTGGGTCTGAATTACATGTCACCGAGTAATTGGGATGAGCCAAGAGGTGACATGTAATTCAGACCCAACTAGTAGATCATCCGAGACTAATCCGACGAATGGTTGAAAACCTAGTTCGACTGATTGACTAGTTCCATCTGTTTCTTTTGCACCCCTTGTTTTTCCAAGACTCAAAGGCCGGTTCATTGGATTTTCCGCTCACCAAGCAAGCACATCCCTCCTATAGATCACCAACTCGTTCGCAAAATTTCCACCATGCATAGCACAGCTGCTGGTAAAGAGGGTGGGATTTCGGTTGCCATCCGCTGCGTGTAGATTCTCCATACATGATAGTGGTAGGCCCAAATGAACATGTTCTGAATTCAGGAGCTAATTACTAATTAACCACTAACTAACCATGAATTAAGCACCATTGACCATCAACCACTACAGTACCACATGGCAAGACCTCCTAATGTCCGCTGTACCTGGCGGTGAGGCCACCATCGTCACCGTTTACTTCGAGTGCCGCTCGCCACTCGTTGCTCAAGGCACCGGGATGGTGGCAGGTCCCACAGGTGGTGGTGCAGCAACGGATAGAGGAAGTACCGGTCGAGAACTCCCAACGGATTGGGTTCGCAGCGTGCAGCATCTTTCAGGATGCCTACTCATCAACTGCAATGTGGTTGACAGTTCCATGTCAGAGGATGCCCCAGCCCCGCAGGTCGGTCTTTCCATAAACGCACTGACCGCACTGACAGATGCAGTGGGCATTTTTGTGCTGCCCTGGGACCTGACAGCCGCTGCAGCAATGCAATTTCAGATCATGTCCATGGCCCGCGACAACAAGCTGATGTGGAGGACCTTGACAGCATTGATGACATCAAGCCGGCCCAGTCAGTCTGCTGGCCAAGTTGAGCATTGGAGCACACCGATCATGGTGGTTGGCAGATTCCTGCACACCCCATTTATTTGTGTATTCATTTATTTATGCACTTGTTTATTTATGTTTTGGTTTACTTTTTTTTCTATTTAGCTATGTATTTACTGATTTGTCTATCCATATCAAGGGTCTTAACCACCGGCTGTTTGGTAGTTTCAGAGGTGCTCAATATTAGAGTTAATGGCCAAAGGCAATGTTCAAGAACAAGCAGCAACAGGCATTATCACCAATGGGGTATAGCCAGTAGTAATGAATAAATGAATATCCAAAAACCTGTCGGTTGGATACGGTTTCAAACAGGTTCCCTTTTTGCAACCATGTAATTGGGAGGGGTGGTGGAAGCGAGACACAGGTTATCAATTCATTAGCCCACAGAGTTCCAGGGTATGAACGCAAATATTCGTTGGTTTGATTCTGGCAGTTTTGACATCATCCAGTTGAATGCAAGTGGCCTCGATCTGACGCTAAGCTCAGTCGGGTGACCCCCGCTTGTCCAACATTTCAAAGGGTCCCTACAACCAAATGGGTGTGGGGGCCTTAGAAAGTTTGGTTGATTGTTTTGTGAGCTCATGGATTGGTAGTTGAGGCTATGAACCCAGTGTGTGGCCGAGTTCTTCCTATTCACTTTTATGGACGCACCTAGGAACAAGGCTTCGACAGTTGACTCGACATAAACCGGGTACCAAAACCGGTGTATCCATGGAGGATGTCCCCCGCCAAATGGCCGGTTATTGGTTCCCCTTTCGACAACCACCGTTCTCGGAATGGCTGAACGCACCAGCACCTTTCGCCTCGAAGCCCTTGGTCAGGCGTCGTGTTGCTACGTGTGGAAGCACCACTCGGTGGCTTGGATCAGCTGGCGGCGATGGGGGCTGGACATGGCAAGCCCTAGCGTTTTACGGCTTCCATTGATGGTTACTAGCTAAAACCCGGGTTCTCAGTTTCATGATGACATCTGGCCACTAGTGGAGCCCATTTTCGGTTGCTATGAGCTGGTGATTTTTGCCACTCCAATGTGAAGTGTTGAAGTTTTCACTGCAAGAAGGAATGGGTTTCTGATTTGTCATCAGATGAGTACTTGGTGGATGTTGGTTCAAAACGTCACAGCACTTGATGACATACCAATCCCACTGAACCCAACAATCTGAACCCAACTTGACTCAGCCATCCCATCCCATCCCAAACCAATCAGCCCTGGTTGACCTTGACCCAGGTTTGGAGTTCGACCGGGGCTGCCTGGCAGATCCCTTGGACCCGGCCTATGTGGTCGGAGAGCCCAGTGGTCGCGTTGGTCCCTGGTGGCAGCTGATCATCTTAAGGAGTTACCTATGCGAAGCCAATGGTTCTGGTGCCGAAGATTGTGGGATTCTGGTGCTGAAGTGAAACTGGGTGTAGGCTGCAACGTCTCCGAATTCGGGAAGCTGAACAGCTTGAAGATTTTGAATCTAATCTGACCCGGCAGTTGCTCCATTGGTTTTGAATGCCAAGAAGTGCTGGTGAAACATCACATGTGTCATTTGTAGACGAGCGGAATGAAAGCTGATAAAAACTTCCATCTCCAAAGCTGAACTCCCATCATCTCCAGAGTATCTTCAACTACCGTGAATTGTTGGCGGAAGGCACCTTGATATGGGCTGTATCCATACTTGGTACCCCACACCATGGACCAACCTCTCTGTGACCACCCAAGCATCAACGGCCCCAGGGTTGCGCTGGCTTGGGCCGCGTGGCCGTGGCGCAACGGCGAGAGGTGGGGCGATGTTTGGGATGTGGCCACCAATGTGAGAGGAGCACATGATAAGATAAGACCAAGGAGTGAAGACACACAGGTCAAGCCACTAGGATTCCTGCAAAGTTGCTATGATAAATAGCTCAGGGTGTTGATGGTTGTTTGGGTAGGGCACGCAATATTGGCCCGTAATCCCATAGTCATGTACATCATCATTTGGCTGAACTTTGTGGTACCCAACTGTGATGGTTCATCCCAGTTGCCTAGACTATAACCCTGGCGAGTTTGGTCGACTCATCCCAGTGAACCGACTAAGGTAAATTCACAAAGAGATCGCTAAAGGCATGACCCATCAAGATTGATTCTCAGCTGATCATCCCAACACCCGACAGGTTCACGTCACAATTTGAGCAGTTCACTACACCCAACTCCTCTTCCAACGCCATGATTTGTTGGAGTTTTGCCATAAACTCCAAGCCGCCATGGATGAAGCTCCAACCAACCGAAGCTCCAACCCTTTCAATCCACCATGGACACTGCGGGGCTCCGCTAGGTGGCCTTGCTTCCTGGGGCGCACGACGTGTCGCTGCGCGCCATCAATCCCGTTCGCACCGTTGCAGAGAACTGGTGCGCCCGTGGTAGCTGGGCTGGGAACAACAACCAATGGGTGTTGATGATGAATCATTGTAGATGGTTGACAATGATGGTCATTTGTTAGAATGAACCAACCATCGGTGTCAATATGGTAAACAATGATAATGATAAGGACATGATCTCAAATTAAGCATGTAGCCAATGGTAGAACTCGCCAATGGTTTGCGGAAGCTATGGTTGGGCGATCAAAAGTGAAATGTAATTAAATGATCGCAACCAAACATTTGGTTGCTCAATCATTGCTGGTTGGCTACATTCCTTTGAGTTATTGTAATTCTTTTGCTGGTTGGTCCCCTGATAATCCACCTACCGATGATCCATGTACCTCCACATGATATTAGGAGTTGGGAGGGATTGACGACGATGGTAGCGAACTGTTTTATGTAATCCTTTGTAGTCAGTAATCTGGAGGATACAACCAGGGGCAGAACGCAACAAGTGGAAGTTTCCGGATGGCCAAGGGTCTACTGTTACCCTTTCAGAGGCATCCCCCAGAGGTTCTTCAATCCACATGTTGAGTATTTGGTTCAGGACCATGGACTCCCAACTGGTGCAGCTGAGACGATCATCGTCCAAGATGGAATAAGGTCTGGACTGCCACCTGCAGGGGTTGTGGCAGAACGTTTGCCACGTCATGCCAGTTGTCGAATTGCTGCACTATATCCTAAAGCATGAACCTATGATTTTCGAGGTTAGGTTTACCCACGACCCGTATGAAATGTACGGATCTATGAATTGCCAAGATCATTCTAGATGACTGGCCTATACATTTCGAAGCAAGCCCATGTGCGCAGGATGCTTGAGTTTGCACTGATCGATAAGCATGAGATTCAGGCAAAATACATCGAAGCATTCCTCATCATCGAATAATCATCACGGATCACTGTCTGTTACCTGTCATGAAATTGCTTCTTGCTTGGTACAGGAACGCTCCGAACATGTATTGTTACTGTTACTAATCATTCATATTCACATGGGTGTTGTTGTCATCATCCGCTACCAACTCCATTTCTTAATTACTGTCCATGCTCTATAATTCATATTGCTGCTCTTATTCTGTTGGGGTCACGTAATTCCTATCTCTATTCTTCCAAGTATTGTCAGTATAGTCCTGATTGTTGTGATCAACTTTCAACTTGGGTGCTTGTTGTTGGCTAGTATCCCCTCTGGTTAACCATCTTCCGAACCATTCTGAACCATAAGTCCCTGTACGGTAGCCAGTCCCAGCTGGTCCCCCGTAACCGGTGCCAGGTGGACGTTGTCCGCCTATGCAGATGTGCCTTTGGCCACAGCGCAGGAAGGCGGTGTAGAAGAGTTGAGGCGGCACCGCATGGGCGGTGTGGGTCAGCAACCTGCCATAGGCATTGATATACACAACAAATTACAAGTTGGTCAGTTGGTTGATTGGCTGGAGCCAACCGAAGTATCAGCAACAAAGCTACTGGCTATTGTGCCAGTGTGTTGACAATCAAGAGGAAAGACATGGGTTTAGCCGACTGATGGAGAATTACACCGACCAATTTTGATGGGGGTTACCCATCAAGCTGATTGCCATGCTTTGAGGAAGTGAAATATAGGGACTAGACGTCTATGAACCTGTTTTAAGTCGTCACGTTGAGCGGTATGAATATGGGACCACACGCCTTGTACTCACAAAATATCTGGTTTTTTTCAAGCTAAAGGTATTACTTTTTGCCAGTAAATATGAACAGACTCCTATGTCCTATGTCTTGAGAAAACCTTTTCAATTAGCATTTGTTTGCGTCCCCGCCAATACTCACCGCTGTCCCTGAGTTTGCCATCTTTCTAAATGTACTCCTGGCATCATTCATGACGTTCCCCTGGCATATCGTCAGCTTGTCACCTTTCCCCATCCCCTACCACTCTTGGCTTCCCAACCCTGAGTGCGCCTATCAGGCAGCGTGGTCGCAGTGAGGGTTACATCTTGGCGCAGGACCTTGAGGTGACCGTCGAAGATGTGCCATGGTTAGTGATGGTTCATCACCGTGGGCTCAGGATGATGAATGATGGTCAATGATGGCAAATGACCCTGGGTAGTGATAGTTACTCAATGGTGAATGATGGTAATTAAAGATGGTTAGTCAGTTATGATTGCTCACGGTGCTGAAGCATTGACCTAGTATCAACCACGATTAACTATCAACCACCATTATCAAGCACCACTAATGACGGTTGACAATCAGTGGTCATATTGGTCTGTAGTAAGGTTCAGCCATGGTTGACGATGGATTCTCTAACCGTCTAGTAGCTGAAACTCCAAGTAGATCGTGGTTGCCAGGGTTACTACTGCATGGTTTTGTTGAGAATCCAACGATTAACCGACCAGGAAGCGGCCCAACTGATGGCAGCCCAAGAGCAGGCTGAGGTTGAAACGCATGAAGCTTTGGCTAAGAGGGGAGAGATTCATCCTTTGAACGGGACACGTTGGTCGAGCATTTGACCGCCAACGATGCTGGGGTGAAAACCTAGGTGAATACAACGCTTGTTGGCGGTATGTTGTGGACACGCCTGCCCGGCCGGATGCGTCGATTGAACCTTTCAATACTTCTGTGTTGGTGCCTCCACCAGTCGCAGACGAGGGGCAGTCGCATTTTGGAGAACGCAGCTTAGGGGGTTGCAGGATGCAACAGATGTGTTTCCCTATTGGTTTGAGAAGAATCTCGCTTGTGGCTATGACAACTCACGTAGGTGTGAGAGTTGCCGTTGCCCCTAAGTATCGGTCAGCGATGGGAGCAACTGATTGATGGTTTCTTCGTTTAGAATATTCATCATCAATCAGTGAAGACCGGAGTAAACTAGCAGTAGTGGTTCATTGATAATGGTAACTCATTGACTATCAACCATTTTGAACCCCTTACCTAGCTCCGGTGGAAGTTTGCTACTGCTTCAGGCACGGGTGCGACCCAGCAGTCAACAAGCTCTAGGTGCAGCGGGTGCTGTGTTTGGAAGGGCCGCTGCACCACATTGGGGAACCACATTGTAAGGGTGAGAAGTTGAAACCTGGAATCATGATCATGATGAATTTGGTCAGCTTGATATGCTTGATGATAGTCATGATTTGGTTGATGATGGTGATTAGGAAGAAGAGAAGAAGAGCAGGACAAGGATTGTGATTGCTGTTGCAACTATCTGATTGGGATTTCCATCAGGATGGTTGTTCCACCGATGATCACAGTGATGATGCTGGCCGCATGAACCGAGCTGCCAAGAGTGACCAGAAGCTGCGTTTTGGAGGGTGGGCGTTCATACCCGCTACAAATCCTGGTTCCAATATTCCAAAGCCGTTCTGGGCCGTTCTTGGCAGGTCCAGTCAGCATTTTCCTTTGGCTGCGGTCGGGGGTGCCTGGCAAAGGATAGAAGTTGCAAGGATAACGATGTGGATGATGGTGAATCTTGATTGAAAATGCTTGACAAATGGACTATCACCGGCAATCACCTGACAGATATCAGGGAGAATGAAGATGTTTACCATGGAAACCACCCATCAATCAACCACCCTATAAAATAGGATCAGTTCGTGAGAACTTTTCGTCATCCAGAAGTAGATCGAAGCTGTGGACTTGCTCTCTTGCACTGTCCCAGTTCTTCCAGTCACAAAATTTGCCGCAGAAAGCAGACCGTATTTTGTGGATGTTCAACGTCTTTCCCATGAAAGATCTGAGAGCTTTGGTTGGTCAGCTTCGAAAGAGTGCTTGACACAGTATCCTAAGAAGAACCTTTCAGAATATCATCAAACTGAGGAGTATGCACTGAGGGGTATGCATGTAACTTTGGAAATCATGGATCACAAGGACACGCACTCGACACAGAAAATATTTGCGTAAACACATGCATATGTATACATCTACACGTAAACATAATACAAGTCTATATATAGGTCGACTCATATCGACATATACAGGTCTATTGTTTGCATATACTTTCGACATGCTTCATTGCATGCAATACCTTTGCTTAATCTGCGAATGGATTTCCACATTGCATGGATTGTCCATCTGCTTTCATGGACAGCGTGTGGCCCTGCCCTGGTCTTCCCCGAGGCCCCACATGGAGGTGTCGGCTGGTGGCCTTGTGGAGTTGCATGCGGCACAGGCAGCCGTGTGGTAAACGCTGCTGATGCAGCCAGCAAGAAACATGGGGATATAATATGGTGATTTCTCCAAATAACCCAAAAATTGTTGGTTTATTACTTGAAATGGCTCAGAAAGGATGATTTAGGGGCACCCCTATTTTGAGAAACACCCACATACACATGTGCATGTCGGGGTCTCTACAGAAGTTGTCTCAACCACCAGCTGCAAGCAGCAAGTAGCCACTTCAGTAGATGTCGTGACCGCAGCATGATTGGCTGCCTGGGGACCAGGGCTTCGAGATGTCGTGTCAACCTGCTCTGGTGCTGCTGGATATCCCTCCAGGACTGGCAATATCAGGATCCACGTGAAAGGGATGGTCGTTGGATGGCTGATGAATGGTAATTTTTGCAGATGGTGATTGATCATAAGTCATCATAGTTGAGAACAGTTAGCAATGATTCATAGGTAAGATCCATACTTGGTGATTGTTGGTAATGATTTAGAGTGGCTCATAACAGTTGCTAGTGGCTAAAGATGGTTGATCATGAATCAGGCATTTTGGCATGAATGGTTCCTTGCAAAACAAGAGAACCCCGGTGACTCAAGATAACCCATGTGATAGAGCGTGGTAGATGAATGAAGAAGCCTCTTTTTGTTTGTCCACGCATCGGACACCTGCATGTTACAGGTTTTTTCTAATGCAGAAATACATACTGGTCTATACAGCGAATAGATCCAAAAACAAAACAGTTTTCATCCTTTCTAGGGCAAAAGCCCTCGTTGATCGTAGGATTTTGAGCACTCTCCATCCATCCCTATGAAGCCATTAGATCGATTACCAGCAAAACAACAGGCATGTGCAATTATAGTGGTCAAAAAGATACGTTGATGAAACATTCATGATTCAAAGCACGGAAGCCAAACACCAAAAAAATAAATAT
The DNA here is from genome assembly GCA_009767595.1 of Symbiodinium kawagutii. Taxonomy (NCBI): domain Eukaryota; class Dinophyceae; order Suessiales; family Symbiodiniaceae; genus Symbiodinium; species Symbiodinium kawagutii. Next base: position 35,148 of record VSDK01016959.1, read on the forward strand.
CCAGAAACAACGGCAACCCAATCGCAACAAACCGCTGCAGCGGCCATGCAGGACGGTGCCGGAAGTACCACGTCACCAGCGGCTTGGAATACACCGATGATCACGACGTCATCGATTTCCAGATCGCCCAGGCTCCACTAGGACTTTGGCAATTCAAGCATCGAGAGATGGATGTGTCTTGTGTCTTGGACATTGAAGCAGTGCTTGTACCACAGATATGTTCGAAAACTTTAGATTGGTTGGGTTTTTTGTTTATGATCTGATATGTTCGAGCTTTGTGATGTGTATCGTTATCACGACTTCGGTACCAATGGTCTCGATTCTTGTTGCCGATAGAAAATGTGAAGGGATGTGGTAGTCCGTCAGGAACTGTCAGTCCAAAGATGTTGCGATGTGGGAATCAAAGCCATCAAGATGACGCTTGGATTCCTAATCTGATCCTGCCAGTACGCTTGTCCTTAGCCTTAAGCGATCCTGTGAGCGCATCGGTATGTTCCAAGCAAATTACCAGGAAGTCTAGCCATTTTTGACGCTACCTCGTTCCTCTTCCACTTCTTAAATCTCAGCCAACCAACATCTCAGGGTACCAGGGTGAAGAGGACATGACTCGGGCGATACGTATTGATTCTTATGATCCACGTGATAGGCCTCAGAATAAACCTTCAAAGTGATACTCTTAAAATCCTGTTTGTTCATGAAAGCTGTCGACATACAACGCATAGACGCAGGATTTTCTTGGGCCACCGTGATCCCCATGGGCCGGGCTGCTCCACAGGGCCATTCCTTGCTGCCAAGCCACGAGTACCAGCTCTCCGTGTCTTCAAGGCCTCGCAGTGCTTGGCGACATGCATCTGGCGCTTGGCATGCAAAATTGGCGTTCTGAAAAGATGGAAGACATCGGAGATCATGAAATTATTGATGATATTTTTACTAAGTATTCTCAATATCATTATCAATATATCGTTATACATGATTCATGTTTGCTAAGAATGATCATTTCTGCAAAGTTGAAGGGTCAATGGAGATCTTGGAATTGTGGACAGCTTCATGAATACCTGAGGGATGGATGCCTGGGGATGCTTGGTGGTTTCACTTCATAAAGAAAGCCTCGAGTTGTCCATGCTTGCCCATGACAACATCCAGCATGCTTGAGCCTTGAAAAATCACACCCAAAAATCTGAGTTCGTCAGAACCACAGCAGTAGTCCTGACAACAGTAGTTCTGAACTGCCTTTCATGCTTCAATTGGGAAACCACAGATAATTTGGCGGTACCATCATTTTACTTATACCTAAGAAGTTGTACCTGAGAAGTTTTCATAAGTTTTCATATCCTCAATGATAACTTTTTGTTGTTCCCTCTGAGTTATACCAACCTGCTATGCTCCATGGTTGCTCATTGCCTGCTCGTACCAGCGAGTCTGTCGTTGGTTCCCTGTCGCCAGGAACCCCAGCAGCAGCATAGCCGCTGCCAACCCCAGCAGCTGGGGCGCCCGGGAGCTGGCCATGGGACCCACCATTCATGGTGAAAACAAAAAGAAGATAGTTAAAGTGGTGGTGATTTTATTATGAATAATGGTGATAATCAAATAAACTATGTTGAATACTATCAGGTGTTTCATTAAAGATGCTAATCATGGCGATAATCGATAATGATGATCAGTATTGACTACCTGGTTAGCTAAAGGGGATATGGTGAACAAATGAAATTGATTCATAAAAGTAATAATTGCTTCAAATGAAACAGTGATGAATAGTCGTAGAATGGTGATTGAACAGTGCTGAAATGATGGTTCAATGGTGGTGAAAGACCATATTGGGGAATAGAGAGTACATCCTGAAGCCACGGTAAATACACCATGAGGTCATAGGGAAACAACCATTGAATGTGGGTAGTATTTCTTAGTGATGGTCAATCATGTTTTACTATAGGAACAAGAATCATTTGACTGTTGCCAATGGTGAGCTCAGAGTTGTTTCTGAACCGGTTGGGGTTTCTGAGTCATTTTTGCTTAGCCATAGTACACGATCAGTTATCCATGATGATGAACCCCTGGCAACCATTGTTTGAAGAGTCTTGTATTACTATCAACCCCTCTTGTCATTGTTTCTGTTTGCATCGATTATTCTCAACCAGTGTTTACCATTCTCAACTGTTATCAACCACTGTGAAATCATGAACTACCCAAGTTACACTATCATTTATCATTACTACCCAAGTTACACTATCATTTATCATTACTACTCAGGTTACACCATCATGTATCATTACTAAGGTTAACTATTAGCATCTATTAGCCATGATTCTAACCCCTTAAAGTATTCTCAACCATGGTTACTGCACGCAGATCAGTTTCTGTTGGCCGAGGCTGGGGCGTGCTGCTACGTGACGCGGCACGACAGGTGCTGGAGGCCAACATGGAGGCGGATCACAACGGCCAGGGGGATGCCGTCCATTGCGTGCTTAATGGTAATGCTAAATAGTGGTTGATAGCGGTTAATAGCCGTTAATAAGGATAAACGCTTGATATAGTTAGTAAAGATAGTAGTCAATAATGGTTCTTAATGGTCGATATGCTTCAAATGGTAGATTTTGGTAGTCAATCATGTTTACGTGGCAAAGTGCTAGTGAACACAGAAATTACAACGAGCAAAAACGATTGTGGGACTGGAGATTTTGCACGGTTGCTTCTCATTGGCCAACAGTAAATAGGATGGTGTGATTCCTGCGGCAGTTAATGTCATTATTGCCAATTGTTCCATGTGCATAAACACAATCAACCATACTACAACACCAGCGATCAGGGCTCACCAGTATCCTGGTCACATCAGCCAAAGTTCCCGTTTTTGGCTGAGTGGACTGCTCATTGAGAGACATCCGGGCAGTGAGCCCAATATTTGTCGTGATTCTCCAGTAGAAACGGCCATTGTCAGTCATTAGGTGGTACTTCTCCCCAACTTTCCTAAGCAACTTCTGGGATTGACCACAGTGAGCCATTGCTCATTGCGGTTGTGCAGATCGCCAGCTATGAATTGACGGACTTCGGCTTCGAGCTGCTCTCCCTGCAGCCCAGCACATCGGCCAGGGACCTCCAGCGCCAAGGTTGGAACTTGTAAGTCGTGAGCATAGCCATAGCTGCCATAGCTGCACCCTGTGACGATACGAAAGGACTTCATCCGACTCATCATCTCTGCTCTTGTTTCTGTTGTCAGCTACAAGCCTATCATTGGTGGTTCTGGTGACTTTTAAACCTCCATTACGCAGGGAAAAACAACAACAACAACAACAACAACAAGAACAACAAGAACAACAAGAAGTGACTTTTAAACCTCCATCCAGCAGGAAACAACAACAACAACAACAACAACAACAAAAACAACAACAACAACAACAACAACAACAACAACAACAACAACAACAACAACAACAACAACAACAACAACAAGAAAAACAAGAAAAACAAGAAAAACAAGAAAAACAAAAATACAAGATCTTTGCCAGGCGCTTGCCGTACAGATAGTGCGTTTTCATGCGTTTTCTCTATTGTTCAGGTTGCGCCCAGCAGGGGGTGACAACTACGATATAGGCGCGAGGTGACGCCAATAAAATCTTCATCTTGCCAACATCCCCACACTACCTGCATAGCAAGCACCCTGCAAAGATCTACTCAGCGACATACGTTCTGATAGTGCACTCTAGAGAATGATGGTGTGTTTTGGGGATGTTGTCTAGCGGGAGCCCTTCTTGGCTTTATGTTGGGCCATTTCCCAACCTCAACGGGGAACAGGTTCCGTTGGGGTTGACTTGGCGGGGTTGTCGGGCCCATGTTGAGCCAATTTGGAAGGATGTTGAGCCTATGTTGGGTCAGTTTGGGGGCCTTGTTGGCTTTGTGTTGGGAACACGTTCCGTCGGGGTTGATTTTGGAGATTGCTGAGCCCATGTTGAGCCAATGTGGAAGGATGTTGAGCCTATGTTAGGTCAGTTTGTGTTGGGCCATGGTTCCGTTGGGGTTGACTTGGGGGTGTTGTCGAGCCCATGTTGAACCAATTTGGAAGGACATTGTTTTCCAACCTCAACGGGGAACACGTTCCGTTGGGGTCGACTTGGGCGGTTGTTGAACCCATGTTGAGCCAATTGGGAAGGGTGTTGAGCCAATTAGCAAGTGTAATTCAGGAGAAGTTTCACAGTTCAGTTTGTGCTTTTCCAGGAGAGACACGTAGAACTCAATCGGTATGGTGAACCACGCTTGCGTATCCTTAAAATTATATTTTTCTAGCACCTGCTGGTGGACTGGACATCGATCCTGGTGGTAGCTTCGTTGGTGAACCGCTGGCTTTCGTTCCCTCCTGCTCATGTTGGTTGATCATGGGCCTAGCCATCGAGACAGCAGTTGTGGTTGAGTTGCGCTGGCAGACCGTGGAGATGCGGCTCTCCAGAATCGAAGACCGCTTGGAGGACTGGGTTTGAGGGGGCTTTGGGGAAAACAACTTCTCATGTCGGTGACATTGTGACTGGATTGACCAGGTTCGATCAGAATGCGTAGCAATGGCATTTCTTGGCTGCGCACACAGATTGCTGGTGGCTGCCCAAGAGAAAGCGATTATGAACAATGGTTCATTGATGGTTTATATTTGATACTAGGGATTAATGATCACTCATGATTGATGATGGCTTCAGTGTCAGACCTTTTAATGATGCTTCATTACGCAATCTTGTATACTGGTTGGTAGTGAGGCTCCATGATGGGCTTGGATCCATCCCCGCTCTGGAGATGTCCCACCAAATCCCAGCACTCGGAAAATCGATGCGGCGACAACTTCACTCACTGGCAGCTCTGATGAGCCGAGAGGGCTGGGGACCCCAAACTGCGCATTGCCAGGAGCTGATCGAGGTCTGCGCTGTCCTGCGGAGTCGCACGGCGGAACTGGCACAGGCCAGTCCGATGATGTGTAATTCAATTGCGCATTGCCAGGAACTCCTCGAGATTTGCGGTGCCCTCCAAGGTCGCACAACGCAAATTGCTCAGGCCAGTCCCGCGTGGAGGACAGGCTGGAGGACTGCGTGAATTTTGCTAGTATCGGCCGGAGCAGCTGGCCAGGGGCCCCATTGGTAGGGAGTTGGTGGTTTGTCTGCCTTTTTCCTCCGAACTTGTGTGGGGCGGTAGCGTGTTGCCGATATGGCAAATGAAGCAGTGTTGAGATCCCCAAAAGCAGCCCCGAAATCTTGTGCAGGTTGTACTTGCGCCAATGGGCTGCCGCTGTACGCGAGACCAGGTGAGGGCATGGGCGCTTTTTAGCGTTGATGGCTCCGAATACTTGTGTTGATGAGTAGCTCACGTTGGCAGTTCCGGTTACATGTTTGAACTGTTGAGATTGGTGGTTAGTAGTCTAGGTTGAGGATGGCGAACGGTAGTTGCAAAATTATTATTGGTGGGTCAGCAGGTTCTTGGGTGATATTTTCTAGCCCTTGGTCAATGAAGTTGCTGTCATGGTTGCTTCTAGCGAACTCATGCTCACGGTCACAAACTAGGTTAGAAGACGATTTGGTCTGCAACGTTTGGAGCCTCAGCGCATTCATTGCGGGTTGAGTCCCAGCATCAAAGACCAGTGGGGTGCCCCACCCATAGTCTAGCCCCACGAAAGGTTCCATGGCTGAATCGCTGAGAAAGCTTAGCCAGCAGTTTTGGTTTGAAAATCTGTTTTCCTTTGCCAGATCGAAGAGCAGGGTGTAGTCTTACGTGCATAGTTTTTCTTGCGGGCATTTCCAAGTCACCATCTCATCACCTCCTTCGGTGCTGCGCAACCTGCCATCTCCAAGCGCGCGGGGATTCCAGGTTCAGGAAAATGTCGTGTTTCGCGACCCGGTAGACCAGGCTGGGCGCCCAACGAGTACCTTTCATTTAGCTTGCCAGCGGATCCGGCAACGAACAGGCCGCAAAGCGGGAACACTGGTTGGAAGAGCGCGCCGGGCAGGCCATCCTGGGGGTCACCGGGGCGATGGTCATTTTCATATATGGTAATGTTTTGTAATACCTTGTGGTACCTTGTAATATTTTGTAATACCGTGTAATATTTTGTAATATTTTGTTTTTTAATACATTGTCGTATTTTGCAATATTTTGTAGTAAGTTGTAATACCTTGCAATACGTTGTAATATTTTTTTTTACATTGTAGTGCCCTGTAATATTTTGTAATACTTTGCATTACTTTGTAGCACCTTGTGATACTTTCTGGTACGTTATGATATTTTGTAATATTTTGTAGTACTTCGTAATATTTTGTAAAATGTTGCAATACTTTGTACTATTTTGTGATATTTTTGTAATGCCTTGTAACACCTTGCTCTGGTAGGTTTTGTCTTGGCGTGTTTTGTCTTGGTGAGTTTTTGCTTTTGTCTTGGCGCGCTTTGCTCTGCCACGTTTTGTCTTGATACGTTTTGCCTTGGTACGTTTTGCTCTGGCGCGTTTGTTCTTGATACATTTGGTGTGGTGTAGTGTGGTCCGGTGTGTCGTGTAGTGCGTTTTGGTGTGTGGTGCGGTGTGTGTTGTGGTGTTGTGTGGTGTGGTGTGGTGTTGTGTTGCTTGGTGTTGTTGTTGGTGTTGGTGTTGTTTGTTGGTGTGGTGACGTGGTGTGTTGGTGTGGTGTGGTTTGTGTTGTGGTGCGGTGTGGCAGGGTGACACCCTATAGGCCCAAATGCTTTCACTAGAGGCCTTTAAAGGCCTGGATTTTTCCGCCCCCGCCTTGTGCGGGTATTATTTGTACTCGCAGAGATTCATTTCATTCAACTTGCCATAGCTTTCATCACCCGGCATAGCGATCGCCTTGATGGTTGAAATTGTGATTCAGATAATCAAAATTCAGAAAATCGATTGTCATCAAAATTCAATTTTCAGAAAACTTACTTGAGAATCAAGCGTGTTTGGAAATCAATGACAGCAGCGCATAACATGCTCACCCAAGGCCAAAACCATCGAAGGGTTGCCGAGTTCAGTTTTGAAAACGCTCAAAACCACACGGCCCTTTTTCCCCCCCCCACCACCGCCACCACCACCACCACCACCACCACCACCACCAACAACAACAACAACAACATCGCCGCCACCACAATGAACATCATCATCAGCATCATCATCATCATCATCAACCCACCGAATCAGTGTCGGATCATCAAAATATCATCAAACCAACAAATCATCATCATCATCATCATCATCATCATCATCATCATCATCATCAAACCATCAAATCATGAGCATCAAATCATCACCATCACCATCATCATCATCCAATCATCATCAACTCATCACCATCATGATCATCATCTTCGTCATCGCATCATCCTCTAACCACCAACTTCATCGTCATGGCCATCGTTCCCAACATCATCATCATCATCAACATCATGATCAGCACCATCATCATCATCATCATCATCATCATCATCATCATCATCATCATCTATCTCGGCATCATCAGCATCATCGACATTTGAATCATAGCCTTCATCCTCAAAGCATCATCGTCATCATCATCACCATCACCATCGTCATCATCATCACCATTACCAATGTCATCATCATCAGCAGCAGCAGCAGCATCGTCGTCATCGTCCTCGTCATTGTCATCGTCATCGTCATCATCACCATCAGCATCAGCATTTTTATGCTCAAATCATTCTCATCATCATCATCATCAGCCTCATCATCATCAGCCTCATCATCAATTCATCATCATCATCATCACCATCATCGTCATCATCGTCATCATCATCCAATCATCATCATCATCATCATCATTATCATCATCATCGTCATTGTCATCGTCATCATCATCATCACCATCATCATCAACCATCATGAACCATTATCATTTGTCATTGGCAATCAATGGAACATTCATTGCGAACATCATTTCCCTGGTCGCTTGGTTTTCGCGCGTTGGTTGTGCTTTTCGATGCCGCCCGAGGCTCCAAACGCCAGCAACGAGGCCTTCCGACAAACCCATGCTGTGGATGAACGAAGGTCCCATCAATGGTAACCCTAGGTTCACTTGGTCAACATTTGGCCCCATCTATGGTTAACCATTGTTTTCATCATACTAGCAAAGAAGATGGTCGATACGGACTTGATAGAATATTATCGTAATGGCCAAATGATGACGACATGATGTTTGAATGACGGTTCAATTGGTGAACAAGTAGTAACCTGCATTGGGTTAAATTATGGCCCATTGTCATTACAAACCAACAAGATATGTGGTTGATAGTGGTTTGACAGTGGTCGATTAGTGGCTGACACCGGTGAATTGATCTAATGGTTGATTTTGGTTCATAGAGATTTGATATTGATGGTGTAAATAGTTCAACTATGATTTATCGTGGCTGACCATGGTGTGCTGGTCAACTGTCATTGGCAATGACCATGGTTTAGCATGGTTGGCATGTGGTTCGGAGAACGATCCGGGACCCAAATCATCTAGTACTCACTGTCACGATGTTCAAGTTGATCGGAGGAAGGAATATGCATATGTGTTTATTGATGAATTGTCAATGTTAGATGACACTAGTAACTTCACATCATATGGTTTGACACTCCGCGGCAAGTATCATAGCCATATGGTATCGTAGGATTTCGAGTATGTTTCTATGTTTGTAAACGGGCTTGGCAACTGAAAAAATCTGATCGGTAGACTCATTGTCAAACACTTTCACCGTTTGTATGGTCTATTGTTGATTGTGATATGGGGTTGGTTGGATCCGTTTAGCCTGCCATGCACCTCCATATCCACCACGGATGTTCCTCAATTTCTCACCTGGCTGGTCATATCAACCATTACCAAGCGCATCTGTTTGTTGTTGTGGTGATGTTTGTCAGCTGCGGTTCCCAGCCGAACAGTATCTCCAAGATGTGCTGGTGCAGTGTCAAAAGGATGAAGTTATCCAGCAATCATGAGGATGAAGCCAAAAAAACGCAGGAGCCAAGTGACGAAACCAACTTCCTACAAACATAAACCGAATGTGTAAATGAAGATTGTCCTTCCATGATGCTCATGCACATATTGTAGTCCAAGCAGTGCCATGCGATAGATAGACAAGAGGCTTTGTTCATGTTTGATGTCGCATGCCCCTACATGGGATCATCTAATACCCATGAAAACATGGGGTGGCTCTGTTTTTTCAGAAACATGGCATCCATCAGGTGGAGAAGTTGGGAAAACCCCATGACCAGTTGGATGAGGTGCGGTTGCAGCTTCGCTTCCAGAAGCAGCTGCTGCTGGGGCAACCCATCAGCGAGGCCCGCGTGGAGATTTGAGGTGTCAGGACTACCATTCAACGTGTGATTTTTTTGCTCGCTTACTATGGTAACGTTTTTATTACCATAGTAGAGCATAATGACCAGCTAGCTTGTTAGTGCTTTTATCAACCATTGTTAGTGTTGTCTAGTTGGTCATTGTGATTGTGAGCGTCAATGTTCTGAGTTATGATTGTCGATGTTTGCCTTTGCTGGTGTTACTGCATCTCCGTCGTTGTGCTGGAATATTCCGATTGTTGTCCACTTGAAGTATGCAGAGGGCAGGGGCGATCTCTTCTCCAACCGCGCAGTATTTGGCTCAGTGATTTGGGCCAACACTACATTTACCGAACCTTCATTTGTATGTAGAAGCACCTTGGCAGCAGCTGGTGGGCCGTGCCAAAAGCTTTCCCACAGAAGTAAAGACCGACTTTGCATGGGGAGGGTTATCAAAAATGATCGGAAATGGTTGGTCATTGGCTGCTTGAAGAATGTTTGGTGATGGTTGCTGGTGGTTCATGATGTGCTGAAAGGTTCTTGAGAGTGCTCCTCATAGAGGTACCAGCACAGCAGCACACGGAAAGCTTTACCACTAGCCATAAGCGTTGGGACAGCTGGAAACTGTTTGACCGATGTCTTGAGCCAAGGATCACCTTGAGACCACAGCGCTAACACTTTCATAACGCTTTCCGTGCGGCTCCCAGAGAGCTGAGTGAACCTTGGCAGTTCAAATGATCCCTATGTCGAGAGACTTGGTGAAACACACTGTGCGGACGGTATCATGCATTGTAACACAAGTGTCTACGAGAAATTGCCATTCACAAGAACAGCGATCATTCACCTTTGGTTGGGCAGTCGTGAACATCTCATCCCAGTTCTCCAAGCAACGAATTCATTCCGCAGGTTTGATGGATCGAATCGCACTGCACATTTGGTGCTCACCTCAGCAGTCCATTTTCCAAGCCGAATTCCCACTCGACTTGGACATTGACAAAGAGAAGCCAACCAAAGCAGCTCAGGGAAGTGTTGGGAACGTGGCAAGAATTTGAGTATCCCGGAAGTGTGGCACCAAAGCAAGCAGCTCTGTAGGCTTCTTTGCCTCTTCTGCAATCAACTGGCCTTGGTCTGGACCTCAGCTTGGGTGGAACCTCTGAGTTTGGTTGTTTTTTAAGGACCACGGTGGCGGGTTCCTCTAATTGTTCGCTATGGCTGCTCTCTGTAGTTGCTTATAACTTGTAACCACCACTTTCATCCACTTGCACCCCTGCCCATAGTTAATTTTGCATTGATTGTTGTTACGGCTTCGGTTGTGGTCAATATAGTGCGGGGGTTGCTTCTATTGCTGATTATTGTTGCACTCCTTCTTCATGGTCATATGCATGTGGTTGTTTGTCAAGAGGTTTTCACCGCCGTTTGGAATTGTCAACTCTTCAAAGTCATGTATCGCTCTATCCCACATTGGCCACAGACAAGCGTCATTGACTATCCACAACTAGACGTCAGCAAAGCCATTGTTAAGACACCCTGAACATCATCAAAGATTGTTCACCATCATGACTATTAACCACCGTTGGTCACCGTTATCGCAGCACCAGAGCCCCCCTTTCACCCACCCCTGAAGGCGAATGACGACAGCTGCACCTCCAAAGTCCAGGCAGGCCATAGAAGTAACGGTTAACCACCATCGTGGTTCTTGAAGCAGATCTCTTGTCATTCATTTTCATTATTTTGAAATGTTTAACCATATCTTTTGCCATTAATTACGTTTTACATGTTAACCACAATTCTTAATGTTTTGTCATTGAACCATTAAACGACATTGGTGTTAATAGATGACATGTTCTTGCTGATGGCATGATAAATTGTATTGCAATATCATGATTATCTTTTACAATTTTATATATTGCCATGTCAAAGATAATACAAGATAATCAATATGGTATGTATGATTCATTTTTTTGTCCTCAGCTTCAACCATTTTCTTGCCAGGAAGTTCCCGACGAGGACAGCTGGGACCTCAGACACCGCAGTGCCCAGCCGTTCTGCCGCTGTTAAGCAGAAAAACCGTAGCCGTAGATACCAGCAGGTACCATCGTCATACATCAAATCATACGACTTCCAGGAAATTGTATCCATTACATATGATATTTCTATATAACATTTGCATATGTATATATATATATATATATGCATATATACATATATGCATATATACATATATATATATATATATATATACATTTTTTTTACTTGATGTAAATCCTTACGATTTCTGTTTCAACATTCCCAGATGTTCCCCTAGGATCAACGCGTCATAGGTTCTGCCACAAGGCCAGGCTTCCCAGTCCCAGGCGATGACGTGATGCTTCTGGCCATGCCCCAGCGGCCCAGACCGGTGGCACGCAAGACGATGCCTAGGCGAGCTGGTGGGTGCAATCATCACTGCTCCATTGGAAAAAATGCACAAATGGAAGCTGTTCCATTGAAGCGTGGTATATCAATTGCCAACTGGAAGCTGGTCAAAGTGGTTGTCCTTCTTTTCGATCGGTCTTCCGTTTGGCCCCTTTGCTACCAGTATATGATCACTGTCCTTGTCACCATGACCATGATTGTGGTCGTCATCATCACAATCATCATCATCATCATCATCATCATCATCATCATCATCATCATCATCATCAATTAAGCATTAATCAACCATCATCATCATCATCATCATCATCATCATCATCATCATCATCATCATCATCATCATCATCAATTAAGCATTAATCAACCATCATCATCATCATCATCATCATCATCATCATCATCATCATCATCATCATCAATTAAGCATTAATCAACCATCATCATCATCATCATCATCATCATCATCATCAATTGAGCATTAATCAACCATCACCATCATCTTGCAGGGAATCCCAAAAGTCTGCCTTGCCAGCCCCATGGTGCCAGCATGCAGGAGTGTGTCCGACATCGATGTCACATCGTTGTTCCAGGCAAGGCATCCCAACAAGAAACCTGCATCCCTGTGGGGATGTTTTCACTCGAAACTCTCATGCAGTGTGACATGTTTTGAAGTGTGCGTGTGGGATAATGAGGTGCACAATCTTGTGGCATGTTTGTGTGTGTGTGTGTGTTCAAGGTGCAATTGTGAGATGCTGCTGCTACTTCTCTTAACGTTTAATTTGTGGGCATCCTTCGATGAAGGAACAAAAATATGTGTTTCAAGTTCACTGATTCAATTCAATTCGCTTGTGCATGTGCGTTCTTGCACGTTCCTTTCATCTTGGCCCCCAATCTTTGCCAATGTCAGAGAAAAGAGGTAACAAAAGGCACCACCACCAAGTAGTAAAGATGCAGTTCACAAATGTTCACAATATAAACATCTTTGATGCCAAGCAATTGAAGAGCAGAGCCATCTGCCGTTTCCAGGTTGATGAGGTCACCAGTCCATCAACTCCATCGGTGCCTTGGAATCTGTGAATCCCGTGCCCCCCCATTGGTCCCCGGCTGGGAATCTGGGAATGCAAGCGGGGACATGCAGTGAGCTACAGCTATCAAAGTCCAAAATCGGGGTACCAGGGTTAGTTTTTCCTTGGGAATCTGTTGATATAGAAATGGTTGATCATGATAACTTGTTTGGCCGAGCACGATGAATACCTTGTTGCTGGCTTAAGCCATGGCTTTTCAGTTTTCTTGGGGTAGTCATCCAAAGCACTGACAATGAACATGTTGCATCTATGTTGATAGTGGTTTGTGGTTTGGTGCGTAAATGTCTAATACATATGTTGTCAAGTGAGATGGCATCATGGTCTCATGTGTTGGTTCGTCACTTAGGCGAGATAGAAGATGCAACGGATAGGTCTGCCGTTAGTAGATGTAGCATTTTTTTTCCGTGCCATTGAGTTGAATTCAGCCCGCCACGGTTTTGTTCTCCATGATTTTGATATGTGGGGGGTTGTGAAACCGTGAACACATCCAGGTTGGTTTGGGATGGTGGTCATCAAGTCTCATATACAGAAACCGAACTGGACTAACTAAATATTCTGCTGGAAGGAAATCTTAGGAAACCCCTACTCTTGACTGCCGTTTCATATTTTTTGTGGGATTATGTGGAACTTGACAGGTAGTTGCAAGATTTCGAGGATCAGATCATTTTGTGCACAATGCACTTCATCCCATGATGTAATGCGCATTTGTGGGCGGTGTTGCTGCTGTTCGCGGTGGTAGTGGTGGTCTTTGATTCCCATTAAACAGTTGGTCAACATGTTATTTTTTATTGGTCACTGTCAACATGTTTTTTTTGCACACGTTGTTGTTGCGTATTGGTGCCTGTCATATTTGGTTCCTTGTGGGCTGATGGGTCCACTATGACTTCTACCATTTGATGGGTCGGTTGGTCAGCAGAGCTATGGGTGTCAGTCCTGATCCTACCGGCGTGATAGCTGGAGCACACCTATGGCTATGCCACCCAACTCTGCGTGTTGAAATGACTCATTTGTTTCAGCAAATATTTCCTTTAATCTCGCTAGTTCTGTGATATGCATCACCATATTATGATGTTATACCTAGTTCTCGTACGTACAATCCAGTATACGGACCATCTATACCCATGGTCACCCAATAATTACAATCAATAGGACAATGCATCAATATCGTTGCCATCGCATATCTCATCCACGTATGGTTGGTATGCGCAATAATCGCAAAGTAATCATATCAAACGGGAAGCCATCCAGGTCGCAACCATTTATTGAGCTTCTTTGTTTGATCGATCATGCTTCCAATGCTACTAGTGTAACGACAATTACAACATTGGTGCAACAATACTAGTATCAAAACTGCAAGAGTAGCGCAGCAATGATACAACAAAAGGATATGCCACTTTTACACCATGTTTTTTGTTTCAGTTCTATTTATCAACGGTGCACTACGGAGTCTCAAGCCTCATTTTGAGGTGATAATCAAATCGGACGGCGAAGTTTCCTCTCTGCTGCTTGGCAGTTTTGGTGAGGTCCTGGGGCTGACTAAACAACCCAGCGACCAACTAACGAACCAAAAACAGTGTAGAGAGAGTTGTTAGTCCCATGGTGTGTGAAATCTGTATTGTTGTTTGTATACTTGAAATTGCTACTTCCTAACCGTTTAAACAATGTGAATCAACAGACCAACCAAGCAATCGAACAGCAATTTAGCGCACCGACGAACAAACCAATGTGGACCAGGCTGCCATGCAAATCTTAGGTAAAGGCAATTGGTGAGTTTTGTGATGCTAGGCATCAAGTTATTTGATATACTTTATCGTCACGACGGAGACCCTTACCCAGCCGGACTGGTAATGTTGATCGGTCAATTTCACAATGGAACCCTGACGGTACTGAGAAAGAATGCAACTATAAATGCGTTTCACTGTGTGCAAAATGATTACATACAGTGGCCAACATCAAAGGGGCGAACCAACCAACCAAGTGATGAAAGAACGCGTAAAGTAGCGCCATAGCTGCTAGTGTTTCACCATCAATGGCTTTGTAGACTTGATTTATCAACCAAAAAAGAGTATAAGGATACCGCAACAAACAACAACAATGGCTGATTACCCAATCAGTTCACGAATGATTCCGATGGGGACCTTCCAGTCGACAGTGACAACACCAAAGAAGACGTCAGACCATACCAGCAATGGCTAAGTTGAGTACATTGATCAACACAGTGGTAGCGATGCCATGGTACAACTGGTCTTGGGCTCGAGGTCAACCAGCTGGGTGCTGGTTTGCGTCACCTTGCTGTTTCTGGTTTTGCTCCTGGGGATGTGCTGCCCTCAGTGACGCGAAATGCCGTGAGTGCTTCGCCGGGTCAAACACCACGGAGGATGATGAGAGTGATGGGGACTGGACGGGTTTGATGCTGGGGATTGGCTGGGTGTTTTACAATGTTCCGAATGAGTTTCAATTGTTGCCACTTGTTCGGGACTTCCACAAGCATGACTGAAGCACAGTGGTTGCCAGGTGTGCTCTCCAAAACGGCAAGGAGGCTGGAGTTGATGTCAAGCGAAGCCAACAAAATGAAACTTCTCTTTGACCCATGAGCGGAAGGCAGGTATAACTCTAACCCAACAGGTCGCGACATCTTTGCTCATCACACCCTTTGCCGCCAGTGGATATGTCAACCCATTTGTGGATCCGGCAACGGTGCGCCAGGATGGCAATCATGAATTGCAGACCTTGGTTCGGTTGCCCAGAGAGCTCCAACGGCCGCAGGCTCACCACAGGCGTATCATCAAAAGGAACCTGGTTTGTTGGTTGGAAGCCAAGTTGGATTAAGTTGGGATGCGGGTTTTGTGGATTTGTTTGTTGGAATTAGCATTTCTGGTACTATGGGGACTGGGCTCGCTCATTTGGTGTCCAGATTCATGGCATCGCAGTACAAGAATGATCATGTCATCATTTTCATATGGGACAGTTTCATGTGTTCAGTGCAATGTGTTCTTCTTTGATTCGTGACGGGCTTCTCACTAGACGGAGAGCCAAGGTTGATCAATGCTTATGGAAGTTGTTTGAAAGTTCATAAACTTTGCATTTCAATATTGCTGACATTAGAGAATGGTCATGTGAGCATATAGGATTCCAGATTGCTTTTGCAGTTCTTCACATTCCCAACTGCAACAGACCGCCAGCAGTCCCTAGCAGAGGTGAAATCGAGTGCGAAAGAGTCCTGCCGGACTGACAAGATCATGCTTTTCTATTTTTCTCAGCAGTGATCATGGTTTCTATGTTGTTTTTCAGTGCTCAATGGCAACAAGAACCCCGGGAATGAACCAGCAGATATACCAAGTGCTATCCCTTGGCGACTCCCAGGTGAGTCGTTTGAAGGTCAAGTCTGCAGAGGTCTGGCGTCCCAGGGCTGCCGGTGTGATTCGATCCCAGTAGAGTCGGTGGTTTCTCGTTGGTCAACTTACTGACACAGGTAGCTTTAGCTATGTGATGAGCCACTAGTCGTTGCTTATGGCAAGTTGTTGGGATGAGCCACCAATCATTGCTTATGGCAAGTTGTTAGGGTGTTGATTTATCCACTTTTTGTGATGTTTGGTAGTTCGCTCTGGTTATCAGTCTCATTCCTGGCTGGAAACAAGATTTCTGAAAGGTAAATCATGTGATGGCTCATCATGGTCTATTCCAGCGGGTAGTAAGCAACAATCATTCATTAGGTATGGTGGGCTCTGGGAGTTAACAAACAACTAGAATCAACAACTGTGCACTAAAAGATGAAAATATTGATACAACAACAGGACGAAGACAAGATCCACAGCAACTGCTGGAAGATCAAAATGGGGATGTCCACAAATGGTGTTCCCAAAAAAATGATGGTTCTCATCCAGAAATCACCAGTGTTGAATAGTTGACGGTAGACGTGAATCTATATATATATATATATATACATATACATTTGAATAGTTGCTATGTAGGGTTTGTGCAGACAGTGTATGCGTTGGATTAGAAGTAACTAGCAAATGACAGTCCTCATTGGCTCAAACTACTGTTCTGTTCAAAGGGTTTGCCAGACCTTGATGATCATTCCAGGGGGATCCACCCATTTTCGTCAATTGTTGCTGAAAGAAGCTATTGCATTGCTGCAATTTAAAGAAAAGATGTGTTAAGTGGGCGCATAATATCTTTGTATCCCAAGAAGTTGCTTCCACAAACTTAGGTGTTGAAAAATGGTGTTCTCCTCTAAGTGTTGACCATTCATCCAAGGTGGTCCAACCGGCAACATCGAAGCGGCACTGCCCCAGGATCTCCGGAACCTATGCGAATCGCCAGATCCCTCCCTGCAGATCCTTGGTGTTAGTGTGGGAATTTTCGTCGGGAAAAGCAATCAGTTGATCACAGGGAAGTTGAGAATCAACAGCAATGGATACTTCATGATACTTCCCCAGTTGATAACTGGTTTGGAAGCTGGCTATCCAAATAAGTTACTGCAAGCCAAGAAATCTATCGGAGAAATGGTCCCTTTGGGATTCAAACAGGTCCACCATTCGGCGAATGGGAATGAGCGGGTCTCGGATATTTGAGCAAGAGAAGCCTGCTGGGATGTAGCTAAGAGAACCCTTGCTGAGGATAATGTTCCCAAGATCTTCGAGAGTTTCAAAGAGCGGAATTGACATTTCAGAGATAGAACATGCTGCACCAAGACGCTCATGATGAGCTGGGCATGGCAAGATGATTTTCATTCCTGCAGTTCTTTTCCCAAGTGTTTGATTTGACTTGCCACACTGCGCCTTGAAGCCACTTGTTTCTGAGGAAGCTGGGCATCACAAGAATCCAAGGTGCGGCCACACAGCAACTTTCATTGGCTGAGAGTGGCTTTATCTTTAGGTTTTAAAATATGTAAAAAATATGTTTTTCAGATATGTAAAAAGAGGGAATTCAGAAGTCCTCCCAAAAACCTATTAATAAGGAAACCAACCAGATCAACATACCACTACTTAAGGGAATGCTCATACAGAACGGTTATGAAGTACATGTTCTTGAGAGTCAAATAGCTGAGCCGCCAGGACGGGTAGTGGCAAAGAGCGCCCAGACTATGGCTGGAAGCTCAGCCAGTTGCAATTGAGCGTCTCGCTCTTCATCCAACATGAAGAAGTCGTAAGATTCGACTTGTTTGGATTCCTGGGGCCTGCAAGGACATGTTATGATTGTTGGTGTTGCAGTGCTAGGTCATTGACACTCCAACTGATTTGTGTATTGACACCCCCAGACTTGGTCCGTTTCCGAAGCTCTTCGTAGTCCCTACAGCTTCGATGTGCCGAGGCGACTCCGTTCAGCGACCAGCAATGTGTCATGTATTCAGCCTCAGCTTCGCAGAAGCGACAGGACGCAAAGCAGATGCGTCACAGTTGTCTTAAGCCGTTCGTGGTAGAACCATGGTTGTCTCATCGTGTTTAGCATGATGCACCAGTGTCGCACACTGTTGGTCGTCATCCGTCAATATGAACCATGAAGAATGATACAGTGCATGTGCTATACAAGAATCCCAAAATTTTGGCTCAGGCTCCCTCAAATTCTTAATTTCAATTGCGCTGGATTCACCAGCACCATGTGTTGAGGGTCCCTCAAATTCTTAGCAGATTCTTGTTTATATAAACAACGGTGACCATCATGAAAATCCATTGGTTCTGGGGCCTGGGACGGATCTTTGGGGCTGGTTGATTTTTGAAGGGTGGAAAATCAAAAAAAAAACTTTTCGGAGCCTGAAAAGTTTTTTTTTGATTTTCTGTCGGTTGGGGGCTCGACTCCCCCCAGGTACCCCGTTGTAAAATCCATTGGTTCTTGGACCAATTGCGCCGGCAGCAGCAATAACTGGACCATTGTTTTTTAAGAATTTAGTCCCCGAAATGAGGGTCCCTCAAATTCTTAACTGGGCACGGGGAAGATGCGTACACACCTATAGGGACGGAAAAATATTGAGCCCCTCAAATTCTTGTACAATAGATTCTTTTACAGTATATGGACTGTAAACCATCAGTCATGATTAGACACTGTTTTCCGTGCGAAACCTTCACGTTCGGAGCTCTACAGCAGAGAAAATATTGATCAATGGGGATCACCATTCCGAAATCAACAGCGAAGAAGCGATAAGCTTCAAGCTGCCATTGCTTGCGGTGGTTCATAGGCTTCAGGAAATCCTTGATCTGCAGATCCGCACTTAGAAAGGTCTTCATCCTGCGGTTTCCATCCAGTGGCAAGCTGGAATTGAGCGAAACGTTTGTCAGGACGGAGTTCATCAGCCTCCTTTGGCATATCACGCAGCATGTTCAGATTTTGCCATCGAGTCTGAAACTCAGAGCAGGGACTCAGGTCTGTGCTCAGTCTGAAGCATCCCCACCGAGTTGACTGGTAAAATTCAAACTTAGATCCAACGAAAAACTCAACCAGTTGTCACCAAGCACTCCATGATCACAGTATTGTTATCAAAAGTGTCAAGCTCCACTCACCAATCTTCACGCACCCTATGTGATTTGTTTCATCAACCATCATTTCTTCCCCAAGCAGAGCACTGCTTTTTTGCGAAGAGCTGAGGTTGGAGGGCTCGACACCATTGCAGGCCATTCGCATCTTCGAATTGTGATATCCATGTCGCTGGCAGAAAGTTATTGTGTATCACATTAGTTGGATGGTTGGTATGACCATCACCAAGCCTGCAATTTCATTATCGTTGTTTTTTCCGTTTGACTCATAACTTCATCTTTCGAATTCAACCAAAAGATAAAGTTTTCAAGTGTTACTCTGGCAATTTCTGTTGATCCTTGTATCAGTTAACATTTCTCTTGTTTATTTCTTCATTCTTTGCTCTGTGTTTTGTGTTCAACGGAGCCGAAGCATGGTGCAGATCGCCGTCCATGGCCACGATGTCTCTCTCTTTCAGATGAGCCAAGGGACTCCACCTCAGAGCTCGGTGAGATCGATTTCTGCATTCGATGTTTTTGTTTCTTGTATGGAAAAGAAATTGATTTGCTGATTTTTTGACAAATCACTTTGCTTATGACTTTCCTTGGGACTTCCTGATGTTTTTCACTCTGCGGGTTCCTTCTCTGAGGCGCTTTGGGAAGGAGGCTTCCTTCTCTGTGCGCGTCTCAGCATCTCAGCCCTCCCAGGTTTGGCCGGCACGTGGCTGTCCTAAGGAAGTGCCTGAGCCCTGGCGTGGCTTCGCTTTGGCACATCTCATCCACGGAGTGGTCGCGTCCTCGGGACACAAGGAATCAAAGAACAACCTCAAACAGATTGAAACAGAAGGAACTGAAGATAGTGAAAAATGATGAGACTTTGAAAATCTACTCTTGTGATTTGATGATTGATGGATGAGAAGACTCGGGGATCCATGAAAGAAGATATCATCAGGAGATCAAGATGTTTTCCGTAAGATGTTTTTTCACGGTTCCTGTTTCCTCAAAAAAAGAGCGCCAAAGATCCAAGATACGACCTAACGCGGTCAGGATGCTTCCTGCAACGCGATGAGCTGCGTTGATCTTGGATCTCAAGGTCATCAATCGCGCAACTTGCAGCATGAATCGCATTGAATCCAAAATTTCGAAGGAGATCTTTGGAAGTGGCAAAGACGCATGATTGCATGTAAACATTCCTCTTTATCAGCTTCTGGAAAGTACAATGATACCGTGGATGCAACCACCCATGATCCTGTATGAAAATGTTGAATTTTCCGCAGTTCTCTGCCGGAGGTGCATTGGAGTTTTGCGAAAGTGCGCTCCTGCACGGTTCGCGAGTCACCTGTGCGAACCTGAGCTGTGCAAACGACGCAGAACTTGCAAGGTTCCAAATGAAGAGATAGATAACCAAATTTCAAAGGTTCGCCCTATTTTCAGGGCATAAACTTCAAGCATAGAAAGATGTCCAGGTGTTGGTGAAGTGGTTCGCGACAGAAACGGTGAGCTGAGCTTGCTCCTCAGACAACGGAGATGGGTTGCAGATGAGTTTGCTTCCAATATGTTGCGGTTCATCGTTGTTCCCAGAACCTTTGGTTACTGGTGTTTTTGGGGACAGTGGTAGTTTGCTTTCAGCAGGGGAGCCATGCCCAACCATGCCATTGCCAACTGACGAGAAAACTTGGCTTCACAATATATTCAAACCGAGGAAAAACATTGAATTTAGACATGTTTTACATTATGCTTACATCACGTTTTCCCGTGTGGGGTTAGCGGGTTTACAAATCGATGTGCATGTCAACCAACTCAGGTCTTTGCCCCTGGCGACCGTTGCAATGCTGGCATTCTTCCGCTTCGAGTTGCATCGTCCTTTTGAAATTACCAAGCTCAGACACTGGCGGTGCCACACCCTCTGTCCTTAAGGTGTTTCAAGGGGGCTAGAAGTACCGTTTTGATCGGTTGTTATAGAGGTACTCAATATTGTTTCAAGCTAGTTCAAGCTGACGTATGAGCCTCTGTCCATTGTATTAGTGACGCTGGATGGTTAATCAGCAAAACCCTTAGTGTTTTAAGACAATCATAGCTGCTCCCAGCATAGCAATTTTGAGTCACTGGCATATTTCTGCTGCCTGGACTGCTAAGCTCTTGGATTTGAACCATAAGCATCAACAATCGATATGTTTGCGTGCAGTCGCTGTAGTGAGCGGTATGAAGTGTCCTTCGCTATTCGTTAACGATTCACCCCTAAAAAAAACAACGGCCGACCATTACTGGGATTGCCGGAGTTGCCAGTTGTCCGTTGTGCCAGGGTGGAAGGTGTGGAAGCCCCGATGGCTGTTGGAACCTGAGACTGCAGAACCAGTTACAGCAACAACCAGCTGGGGCCGGGCTGACCATGGTGGTGCCCAAAGGGATTAGTGATCTCCCTACCAGCATAAAGAGGGAAGGCCGAGGGGGCTACCCCATACCCAGCTGTCGGTTAGTAACCGTTGGGCATCGTTGGCTGGCACTGGCCAAGCATGGGAATCAGTGCCAAGTCGGTTTATATGATTGCTCAAGTTGTTTTATCCGACCATCAGCCATCAGTATCCACCGTTTCTCCATCAACAGTTTTGGTTGTTTCTGTGTTGATTGTTATTTTTGTTGTTGCCGTTGTTGGCATGGATGGTTGGAAGGTTTTTCTGTTCAGTGATAAACCATTACTGATCGATTATTCAACCAGTTCTTTCCAACAAATCTTTTGGGTAAGCGATGGAACTCCACAACTCCACTGGTGCCAAGGTGGAAAGACGTCGTTTGTTTCCACTTCAGCTTGAAGCCCTGGACAATTCCACGAATCAGCTGTTTCTTTTCTTGCTTGCACTTGCACACAGCAACTAAGCAACGAGTAGCAACGAGTAGCTTTGTCTAAAACCAGACATAGTCTAGAAGTCTGGTGTTTGATCGTGGGATATGCTGCAGAGCACGACCTTTTGTGTTGGAAGGTCCTTGTTGATCCCAGCGGCACCGAGGTTTTCTACAACATCGTGGGTGCTCCGACCAGAAACACATAGGATGGTTTGGAAGGTCTTCAGTGATGATTGAGATTCACGTGCTTGTGTTTGCATGGGCCAAATTGCCTGGATAGCATCACTGGTGACTTCAAGAAGGCTATATTTTTGTTCAAAGTGATACGATGCGGGCAGGTTGGTCAATCCAATTGCCTTCAGTCCTGCATGTTCAAACTGAAGGTTTTTCCGGAGCCAAAGTTTGCATAGCTGAGGAAAGCTCCACGGGCTCCCAATTGACCGGTCAGGTATTGATCAGTTCCTTGGCCAGGCAAATAGATGAGCAAAGCAAATGAGCAAATAAGCAAATACACGTATTTGCTTAATGAACTTATTTTGTACTTACTCCCCATTTCACAAAAAGCCGAAGAAGTTCCAAGTGCAAGCTGCACTTCCCCCCTCAGGTGACAGCCCGCACTTCTTTCAGAATGCCTTGTCACGCTGGATCAGCGGTCTCAGCCTTGGTGTAAGAATAGGTTTCAGTGCAAACGTTTCGAAAAACCATATGGTTCCGCTCATGAACTTCATTTCATCAAGATTGAAATTGCTGAATTCAAGAATACATTCAAGTTGTTTGCAAAGTATACTCTCCTTCCTCTCAGTTCAACACTGAATCCAAACAGTTTTGTGGATCGATTGGCTGAACACCGCATATCCTGGCAGTCGTTGGTTGCTAAGGACCTGCCCCTGCCGGTTCATTGCTGAGTGCCTGAGAGACATGTGACGAAGCACATCAACCAGAGATCCTGACGACAAGAAATCCCTCAGATGAACATATCACTTCACTTTCAGTTGGGAAACTTTGATGAAACTTTGATCACATCAGATGTCATATCACTTTATCCACCTTATCATATTCAAATCATCACCTTTGTAAAATGCGAACGCAGCAGAGTGATTGGTGGCCACAAACTTGGGTTCAGCAGTCACCTGGCGATTCTCATAATTCAAAGTGCTTGCTGCTGACAAACGGGCGGCGCCTTGTGAAAAACAGCATCCTTGGGCGAAGTGATAGGTATTGAAGTAACTCAAGGCATTGATTGCCACATTGGTGTTTGAAACTGTCCATGAGTCATTGATGTTCATGAGTTCATGGAGTTTGACACTTTCCCCAGCTGTCAGAGACCTATGACATGCTCGCCAGATTCGCATTGAAGCGCCAAAAGCCTGGAATTTCGAGCCCTTCTGCAACCTTTACCAGGAATGGCCAGGAAATCGTGTGGCAGCATTCTTGGCACAGCTTGGCAAAAGCGCGCAGGACATCACTGGTGGCTGTGAAACGCGTTGTTCGTTTCAGCTGCCCTACGCAGAGGCCCTGCTTTTGCAACAGTTTGAAAAGTTTCGTTGCAAACAGATTTTTTTACGGAGTTTCCCTGATGTTATTTCTGTTTGAAAATCTATCGCCGTGCAGGAGCGCGGGCATCACCTTTGTGAGGCTGGGCCGGGTCGTGATTCTGTGCCTGCGTCATGTGGCGAAGCCCAGGAAAACGTCCTGATTCTGGTGCTTGACACCTTTGGCGTGCCTTGCTCAGAGATCCCACATGGAACAAATTTGAAGCTCCCAACATCTTCCAAATTGAAGCTCTGCCATTTGATGCATGATTTTGCATGGCTGCTATCCTTTTAACTGGCAGGTGATCGGGGTAACTGCTTTTGTTCTGCTTTTCAGCGCCTGCATCTCAAGCACTCAGAATCAACGGATCCTTTGAATGCAATCTATTCTTAAGTTTTCAAGAATCCTTTGAATTTAGTTTTCAATATTTTGCAATCCTTTCAAATTCATGATTTGTTTGAGGTTGTGAACCCTGCAGAAGCTCCTTCCCACAATTTCTGGAGTGTTCTCAAGCTCAGCTGTCTCAGCTGGTGGTTTGTGTTTTTGAATACCTTGTGCCTCCGGCTTTTTTGGTCTGGACTAGGTGTCTTTGGCAAATTCCTTCGATTCACAGCGGGTGAAGGCATGAACTCGACCTTGTTTACCCAGCATTGGTTTCATTTGATCTCAGAAAAAATTACTGCAGAGTTCGGCTTGGCCAGTTCACCGAATTGCTGATTCCTGGATTCTTCATTGGTGCGAGCCTCGTTTCTGGAAACTGCATACCAGAAAGATTTGGTGTTTGGGGCCAGGGTCACAAACAAATTCACGTCGAAGTTGTTCCCCTTCTCTTCCTGAAGTGCTCAGGCAATCGGCAAAGTTTTTTGCCAGCTCTCCCTCTCAATGAATAGCTTGCGCAAAAAAAGAAAGCGCGAGTTTGATTTCAACAATTATGCTCAGAATTCTTCTTCCAATCAGTTGTTGAAACTACAGCAATTGTGTTTCAGCCTGAAAGTCATTGAAACCAAGATTTGTTTCTTCCGCAAAAATTTGTGCTTTGTAAGCACATTGCTTGTCACTCACTTCAATCAGTGCATGCCTGCATGGTGGAGGAACTGTACCACAGTCAAATTGGATTTGGATCGGATATAATATCTGATATAACCCTGCGGGTAATAATATTACATTTCCCTTGTGTTTACATTGGGTTGATATTTGCCTCCTTTTTACAGGAGGGCTTGAACTTGGGGCCACTTGGGTATAAAACATAATATTAATATTTTATATCTTATTTTAAAAGAAATAATAGAATATTTTTTTATATATATAAATATTTTAAAAATATATTAATTTATTAAATAATATTATATAAATTTTAATTATTAATATAATTTATTTTTTTTTTATATTTTTAAAAATTTAATTTTAAAATATATATTATATTTTTTTATTTTTAAAAAAAATAAAAATAATAATATTTATATAATTTAAATATTA
>VSDK01016959.1:66699-100365 GCA_009767595.1 Symbiodinium kawagutii
ATAAATAATTAATATTTAGAAATATATTTTATAAATATTTATTTATTTTTAAAAAAATTATATTTAAAATAAAAATTATGAATAATTTTAAAATAATTATTTTTTTTAATTAAAATTACATAATTATTTTATTTTTTCAAAATATTTTATTTTTTATTTTTTTTTAAAATCCATTTTTTTTTAAATAATTAAAAATAATTTAAAATATATTTTTTATATATTAAAATTAAATATTTTAAATGTTTTTTATTTAAATATTTAATTTTTTTTTAATATTAAAATAAAATATTTATTTTTATAATTATTTAAAATTTAAGTAATTTATTATTATTTTTTTTTAAAATATAAATATTAAAATTATGTTTTTTTTTAAATTTTTTAAAAAAATATTTTATAATTTAAATATTTAATTTATAAATTATAAATAATTTTATTATTTATTAGTTACTAATTATTAGGTATTAATTATTAGGGTTTAGTTTTTATTTATTAATTAAGAGATATTATTTATTAGGTATTAGGTAATAATTTTTAGTTTTTAATTATTAGTTGTTAGTTGTTAGTTGGTTATGGATTAGTAGTTATGTATTGTTGGTTTTTAAGTAATAATTATTAGTTATTAGGTATTTATTATTAGATATTATATATATTAATTATTAAATATTTATTATTATTTTTTAATTGTTAATTATTAGTTTTTAGTTTTTAGTTAATAGTTATTAGTTGCCGGTTATTGGGTGCTGGTTATCGGTCGTTAGTTGCTGGTTATTAGTTATTCGTTATTAGTTATTGGTTAAAGCTTCTTAGTTATTTGTTGTTGGTTATTAATTGTCGATTGTTAGTTATAAGTTGTTAGGTATTGGTTGTTAGTTATCGGTTGTGGGTTGCTGGCTGTTGGTTGTTGGTTCTTAGTTGTTGGTTGTTGGTTATTGCTTGTTCGTTATCGGTTATCCATTGTTGGTTGTTGATTGTTAGTTATTGGATGTTGGGTATCAGTTGTCAGTTGTTGGCTGTTGGTTGCTAGTTCTTAGTGGTCGGTTGTTGGTTGTCAGTTTTTGTTGTTGGTTATTGGTTGTTTGTTATTAGTTGCTGGTTACTGGGTATTGGGTATTAGTTATTGGTTATATGTTGGTTATTGGTTGTTGGGTAGTGCTTGTTGGTTATTTAGTTGTTTGGTATTGGTTGTTGGGTGCTGGCTCTTGGTTGTCGGTTCATGGTTCATGGTTGTTGGTTATCGGTTGCTAGTTGCTGGTTGTTGGTTGCTGGTTCTTTGGTGGCTGGTTGCTGGTTGTTGGGTATTTGTTGTTGGTTGTTGGTTGTTGGTTATCGATTGTCAGTTGCTGGATGTTAGTTTTTCGTTGTTGGTTATTGGTTGTTTGTTGCTGGGTATCGGTTATCGGTTCTCACAGCTGCTGGTTGTTAGTTTGTCGTTGGTTGTTGATTGTTAGTTATTCGTTGTTTGCTATTGGTTGTTAATTCTTGGTTGTCGGTTATTGGTTGTTGGGTGTTGGTTGTTGGCTATTTGTTGTTAGTTCTTGGTTGTTGGTTGTTGGTGGTTAGTGATTAGTTGTTGGGTGTTGGTTGTTGGTTGTTAGTTGTTGGTTATTAGTTGTTGGTTCTTGGTGGTCGGTTGTTGGTTGTTGGTTGTTGATTATTCCTTGTTGGTTGTTGGTTATCGGTTGTTGTTGCTGGTTATTGGTTGTTGGTTCATGGTGGTCGGTTATTGGGTGTTGATTATTCGTTGTTGGTTATTGGTTGTTGGTGGTTGGATGTTGGTTGTTGGTTCTTGGTTATTTCTTATTGGTTGTTGGATGTTGGTTATTCCTTATTGGTTGTTGGATATTGGTTGTTGGTGGTTGGTTCGCCTATAGCCGAGGCATTGGCAGTACGAAATTTTCCGAAAATTCTTTGATTTTGGCACAGACAAAGACGGAAGAGGTCCGAAATTTTCCGAAAATTCTTGGATTTAGGACAGCGTCCAAAACCCAACAATTTTCCTGAAAATTTCATTTTTTTTTTGAAATTTTCCAAAAATTGTTGCTTCCTCGTAGCATCTCAGAAATCAATGGCGTTCGAGAGATCGAAGCCGCCCAGAGTACAGGAGAAGCGATCTCCGAGAAAAGAAACGAAGAGGAACGAAGAAAGAAGTCCTCTTCGTCCAAAACCCCAAAATTTTTGGAAAATTTAGGGGTAGTTACCCCGAAATTTTCCGAAAATTTGGTCGTTCAGGACAGTGTCAAAAAGTCAAGAATTTTCGGAAAATTTCGGACATTGCAGTACTTTGGACGCGCATCCTGAGCAAATTCGAATTTAGGCGGTTCCGTTTTATTTATTATTAAGTTTTAAGTTTTATTTATTAATATTTTTTCGTATTAAATTGTAGTGTTGAGTGCTGTACACAATTAAGCGGATCAGAATAAAATCCCTTCTGATGAGATGCAACAAAAAAATTCAGTGTCTTTAATCATGGCCACCAAACTAGGCCTCAACAGAAGGGAGGTATATCCTCTGCACAGTCAGGAAATACCTAAACGATCAAACCGAGGCCTCCCAAAATGCACAGCTCGCAAGACATGCACCAGGTTGCCAGGCACAGCACAATAAACACAGGCCCGCCCATTTTTGATAACAGAAATAAGCCAAATGTATCTGTCGCTGTTGCGCTAGGCATTAAGCATCTGTTTTTGTCGCTGTAGTTGCTGGTAGGCTGAGTCAACTCCAATCCGTCTACTCATCATGATCGTCGCCAGCAGCAATGATCATTAATTACTCACCATCAAGACCATCAATTGACCGTGAAGTAACCATTCATTGACCATTACTTCGCTACCAGTTCTCATCTTTGAGCGTCATGGGCCATCGGCCGTGTACAACTTGACCTCACAGTCAAGCGAATTGGATCGGCGCGATACAATTCTCAGCCTAGGGTTTCCTATCCAAAATTGATGGTTAACCAACCGTTTACAACTGCTCATTTAAGTATTAGTTACGGGTTAGTTGTGAACTATTATTGTTGATTAATTCATGTTAGATCCGTATTTTTGAAGCCTCGTATTTGGTGGTAAATCAACAGCTTTTGCAAGTGAACTGGGGGTGGTGTATCATCAAGGTAAATGTACCACTAATGGTCTTGAAAAGGGAAATGCATCATTGTGGACCCTTTCGCACTAATTCACTCTCCCACTTGGATACTCTTGCGCTTCAGCTCTCAATCTCCAACCAGAACAACCCTGTGGAGTTTTCGCTATGCAGTGCACATGGGTTGTTTCCAGGTTAAAGAGAACTCAAACACCCCCTGTTTCCAATTCCATTCCATCATACTGGTGCCTTACAAACCATAATTTCACGTACCATTTCACCGATATCATCAACCATCTTGAAGCACTTTTGACCAGTACCAAGCTACTATCAACCATTGCTGTGCCATTAAGGCAAATGATATGGTGAATTCCTGCTTGAACATTGTTATTAAGAACTATGGCTGGATATCATTGTTGAGCAAAATGCACCGGTTGTTTGATAGTCATATTTCTTAATGATGATTCACTGGTTCAATCATTGGTGGAATATTGTTCTGGATAGCAATCATTCAGCCATATTGGTTCAGAAGAGTGAATGATCATAATTGTAATTATGGCATTGCTAAATAGATCTGTTTTCATTAGCACCACTAGTCAAAGTTGATTGTTGAAAACATGGTTAACCATCATCAATGATGACTATGCACCATTACCAACCACGATTAATCACTGGTTCACATGTTGCAAGCTGTCTTGAGTGGAGAACGCGGCACAGTTCCAAGCGTCCAACGGTGGCTGTGCAACGGTTTCACCGGAGGTGTCGGCAAAAATATGGCGAAAAGGTTCCAACCATCACTAAACACGGGATGACAATGCGACTTTGATGTGCAGGCGGGGGTTGGTTCTTTGGGAAACCTTATGACAAGGGTTTCTACACGTATACCCACGGTTAGCAGCCAGACATTAAGAGGGAATGCACATCCAAATCATGGTTTTGATTGGTTTTGTAACACTACTAGTCATCAAATATGCTGATGCTGGATCACAGAAAGGTTCCGTGGCAATTTTCAAGATTGTGATACCTCACAATGATGAATGGTGGTGGGTCCCCTCTACCCTGGGTGTTCACATTCCACGAAATAATCATACTATGTAGTCCAACTGTTGGGATGTTCAACTAACTCTTGTTTTTGGATGGGCGGCAATGATGGCCCATACCGAAATCAATTATAAATAAACAACCCGTGAACCAGCACATGGTTGCTGTACTCGATGCTCCGGGTTCGGAATTCATGCGCCCATGAGGCCTTCTAGTCATTGCTGGGTGTGGCCCTGTATGAGAAATCAAATTACCCTGTTTGTGATGCTTCCTGGCAAAAATACGCTTGATCTGTCCTGATCTATCCACTTCAGCCAAAACACACTAAAGCAACTGGTTGGTGGTTGCTAACCGGTCCCAAACATATTAGTCAGTCAATAGTGACATCATCTTCTCCAGGTCTGGTTGAAAGAAAGAAATGTTTGAAACCACCGACCAGTATCAACCAGTAGTTGTTCAAACAATCTGGTTGATTATTACCCCCTATTGACAACTATAATCGAAATAATCCCTATAAAAACCAGACAACGTTGCTACGGGCAAAAGTTGTGTACATGTTTGAAGCACAGCCACCGAGACGGGTTGCGACCGCATATCAACTAGGAGGTGTCCATGAATAGTGTAACCCCAAACCGTCCCTAAAGCATCATAATTTCAATTGGGGTCGCCACTAAGAATCTTCAAAGAACATCATTTTCAGTGGGGAAACCAACACAAGTTTTGTTGGGAAACCCCCAAATATCATCATTATAGCCAGGAAAACCCATTCATTTCTTGCAGGTGACGGGGTACACCATGGATCATCTCACTTGGTACCATCCAAAGCTATGGATGGATCTCTGTGCTCTCTGGAGACGTCCTGGGCGCGGCACTGATGGTGAGAAGCTGGTGGTTGGATGTGGTTTGCTGGTTGTTGAGCTGGTTGTTGAACGGTTCATGATGGTTAATTAGCTGATGGTTAGTCAATCATGTTGATCACGTTGGTTAATGATCATGCTGCTTAGCTGGTTAGTGGTTAGCTGGTTGATGATCAAGTTGGTTAATGATGGTCAGGGTTCCCGATGGTTACTTGATCATGTTCGTTAATGATGGTTATTCCTTCCGGTTGCCTGTGAGCGCGTGATTTGGTCTGCGCAAATCCCCGGTTATCAAGTACCTGATCTAAGATTGTTGTTGGCTGAACTCGTTCAAAACTGATGGTTGACCACTGATGGTTGTTGAAACTGTCAAAACTGACGACGCATGTTCTAGCACCAGGTGGTTATTGGAACCCCCGGTGGTTCAAAAGTTCAAACACTGAAATGTGATGTTTTGTTGCTCTTGACTCTCCAACAAAAGCAACCTTCGCGCATTTCAAGTTGTGTTCACATTCGAGCAGGCGTTTAACAAGCAGCCAAAATGTGACTCAAGCTGTGTGTGATCATAATCGTGTAGGATTCGTGCACAGGTTCATCTCTCACTTTCGCATATTTTGGACTTCAAATCCCCGCAGTTGGCCCCCACACCATGGCTACTTGAGCACCAAACAATTCGGATCCATCAACGTGCGATCACCGTGTGGGATGCAGAACATCGCGCGGTCGAAGCATTGTTCAAGTGTTTCCAAGACTTGAGGTGAAACCACCAACGGGTTCATCTGGTTTAACCAGCATGCAACCATTAGTCAACCATGGGTTTTTGATCGTTCAACATTCTTAAGTGTCACTAGCAACTGACCACGATCCACCATCATGAACCGTAGCTTGAGAACTGGTTGGTGATTAAAATCATTCGCCATTATTCACCAACTAATCGTTATTCAACAATAATCATTGATATCAACCACTATCAACCAATCCTAATCAACAATAAGCCGTTCTCAACCCCTATCAACCAATCCTAATCAATGATAAGCCATTCTCAACCATTCTCAACCAATCCTAATCAATAATAAGCCATTCTTAACCATTATCAACCATGAGTAGCAATTCTCAATCAGTATGAACCAATATTCACAAATATTGATCATGGATCATCAATGAGCTACTGTTGATCACTACCAATCATTCAGATTAACCATGGTTACAGACCAATCAGATCAAGCATGTTTTCCTAGGTTTTCCCAATCACATATGCTGATTTCCCATTGCCAGGTTAGTCTACCAAAGGGCAACCATGGTTGTGGACCAATTGACCAAGCATCATCAACCACCATTACCAACCACCATCCTGCCATCCTGTAATCATTAGCCATTCAAATGCACCATGGTTCTGGACCAATCATTGGTCAACTTCAGCCTCTGCCCAGGCGCCCTCATTCACTGGACGTGTACTCCAGCTGGTCGCCGCATGAAGTGGTGCCGCTCGGGGACGTAGGCGTCGCCTCACGGAAGGCAAGACAGCATGGGGGGGGCCGTCCAATCCATGGGTTTTGGTGCTTAACACTACTGGTTGATGTTAGTACTGGTTGATGTTTAATGTCGCGGTTGATTCATGCTTAACATCAACCACTAATCAAACATAATCAACCACTATGAGCCAAGTGAATTGGTGAATTGGTGGTTGTTTAACATGCATCAATTGCTGGTTGGTGAATGGTGAATTGGTGGTTCATGAAGTTGATGCACGGTTTCCATCCATATTTCTTCATTCCTCCTTGGTACCTAAACTCCATGTCTGCTCACGTTGTTCGCATGTCTCCTATTGTCTCCTGAATAGCATTCCCCGCACAGTGGCTACCATAACCCAACTTGTAGTCGGATGAACATCCCCTATGGTTCAGAACTATACAACGCATTAACCATAGCTCAAATCCTCACGATTCTTGGTCGTATACCGGTATACCCTGTATATACCCACTCTCAAGCATGCTTGTGGCTTGTCATTCCCTGTGTTGTGCCGTGATTGCTTCTTGTTGCTGGTTTACAAATGTTGAAATACCTTATCATAATTCGTGATAAGCCACTATCGGTGGTTAGTACTCCTTATCCTTGACCATCCTTGACCATCTTATTAGGGTAAGTTTCATCATCCATTATTAGCCACGATGACAGGATCATCGATATATCAACCATTACTACCCACATATTCACCTTCGTTACCCATACTATGTCAAGCATGATTACCCATTAGATACTGGTTGGTGGCTTCAACCCCTCTGAAAATTACTAGCTGATCAAGAAAACATCCAAAATACTGGTGAAAAAACTGTTTGAAACCACGAACCGGTAGTTGTTTAATCACTATTGTTGGGCATTCCCCCTACAAGAAAACCAGTATTTTCCCCACTTTCCCCACTATGATCCCCTCCAATCTAATGAACCTCCAAGTTGTGGCCAAACCCTGTCCCACTATGATCCTCATACCACTATGGTCCTTTCCCAACCGTTGCGAATGATCCGTTGCGTCTGCCTCAACATCTCCAAGGGCGGCACAGGTTTCCAGTTCCAATGCGAGCTTCTCCTGGCGGAGAGTGGTGCTAGGGCTGGCTGGGTTGTGGTGTTGAACGTTATGAACCAATATGGGTGTTTCTTCAAATGGGGAATCTCCCAACATGGCTGGCTTATGAGCATAAATGACTAAGATTGGATGATTCAGGGTACCCTTATTTTGAGAAACTACCATACGAGTGGTTCACTCATTCATCAATATTAACTCATATCAACCCCTTTCAATCAACATTATTTGGATTAGTTGAGTAATATGGGCCATGATTCACTCACATTGGCTGTTTACTTTGCCAGGACCTACCATTTTTCAATAACCAACAACTAACGGTAAATCATGGCAAAGAACAAGTTTACCATCAGTTAATAGGCTATGATTGAAAAATCATGGCTAATGTTGATGAATCAGAACCTATTCGCTGATGCCTACCATCAACTATTGCCTCAGAATCTGTAGGCTATGACCAAATTGGATCAAGTGACCAATATTGACCATGATTTACGAATTTTAGTTGTTTACCATGACTTACCATTTTTCAATACTAGCGACCAAGTGATGCCTCCGAACCTGATCGCAACCACGACATGGGCGCAGCCCAACCTGATCGCAGAGCATCTGCTCCAAGTGCTGCTCCTCAATCGAAGGATTCCCTGAGGCACAACAGGGTGGCTCGCTACAGATATTTTTGCGGCTTCGCCATCGGTTAATGATGGAAAATGATGGCTTATCATCGAAGCTTCGCCATTTCACTATGGTGAGCTATGGTTCATGATGGTTAATAATGATTATAGGTTGGTTGATAAGCCATTGAACTATATATAGATGTATACATCTACCATAACTTGCAATCGTAGTTAGAAACCAACTTTCGACACCTACGAGAAAAAGGAAAAAGGGGAAGTCTGGGTGCTTGCCATGGCAGCACCGAGCGGATTCCAAGAGAAATCATTGTCTGTTACGGGCATATTGTGGTTTTGCTCGCCCTTTTAGCACCCTTCCAGGAACCACACACGTGAAATTCAGCGCTATCATTAGACCGTCACTGGGTGAACCAAGTGAACCAGGCACTCTTTTGGTGATCCTGCAGAGTCATGTGATTAGACCGTTGGAGACCGTGGGTAAATTCACACATGCGTGATTCCTACGGCCGTCAACCATCGTTGCGTTGGTAATATGAGTAACCTATGATGAAGCAGCATGATGAACTGCACCAACGATAAATCATGATCAAACAGTATGAAACCAACATTGCTAAGCACTCTTAACCAACCTTACTAACCATGAGCAACCGCTGATGTTGCTGATCTCTCAGCACCCGGCCGAAAACTGCTCGAAGGCACACCAAATGGCAGCCATTGTATCCTTGGCAGCGGATGGTCATTGGAAGTCGCTAGGAAAGTAGCGGGCTTCGTGGTGGTTCATGGATGGTCAATGGTGGTTTCATAGTGGTAGAATGGTGGTGATGGTTCATTCAATGGTGTTGGCTGACGGTGATTAATTGATGAAAAATCATGGTGAGGGGAACCATGATCAATGGTCAAATTGTGGCTAGTGGTGGTTAATTGATGGGTGAGACTTGGTTGACCGTGGTTGATCAATGGAAAATGGTGGGATAGTGATTCATGATCGTTGCGAAAATCAATGGTAGTTGAGGATGGTGAAGTTCGTCACCGATGACGGAGGTATACTGCCAACACATAGATGGTGCTTTCTCAAAATAGGGAACCCCAAAATATGATATGACTGCCGCATGGGCTAATGATCATAATTTCGATGTTCCTATTATTCTTTCAGTCATTCCTTCATCCCTTTCTATGAGAATATGTCTATGGTCAACTAATGATCAAAATTTCTATCTTTGTCATGTCTATTTTCTATATGGCTCCATGCTAGGCAACCCATATTTACCTGCCGTCGCCCACAATCAGAATCGCTGAGTGAAAGATAGAAATCCCAGCAGTTGAGCCATTAAAGCCATGTCCTAAGATGGTGACTGAATTGCTCTCATGGTTGGCATCTGACGGCAACTGCACATATGAAATGCTTATCTAAGTGTTGCAGTATCTCATGAATAAGTTTTGATCCACAACTCCATGAATACATCCCAACTAAATGGCACATCAGCAGGTGTAGCAACGAAAATGAGAATGTTGATAGCTAAAACCCATCTTTTCGGGGCGAGTACACCGTTCATGGACACATCGATAGTGGTAATGTCGCAGAAGTATTGAGATTCCACGAGATTCCAGGGTTAGGAAGGTTGTCAATGCATGTCATCACTCGAAAAACAATCATGTCTAGGTATGCGAATTGGGGTGCCCACGAGTGAGCCAGGTTCTGGTCAACCAGAATCAAAATCACCATCAAATTGCCATCATTTCACCGTGAACTAGCCATCAAAGCACCAGCAAAATCACCACCATCTAACCATCATTAACCAACATTTGGCCATGAATTCACCAGTTTCTTAACACCCATCCATCCCAAACATCCATCCCCATCCATCCCCCAGTTCTACCCACCGAGCATCTTGCGCCTTGCACTGGCACCGCGGTACGCGACACGAAGCTGCGCCCAGCGGCGGCTTGCGCAGACTGCAAGGCCACCTGGAAGTCGTCTAGGACCTGGATCCGAGGCCCATGGGAGAACTGGCTTTTGACCAACCAACCACGGCTGATTTACTAGCTGGCTAATGGGGATAATCATGGTTAATCATAGGGAGTAATGGTTAATAACTAGGGGTTAGTAAGCAACTAATGGTTCACAATAGGGAATGATATCTAACAATTATAGGGCAACAGGTCAAGCAACCAAGCAATTTCATGGGGGACAAGTTCACCAACACTAATAGTGAGAAAAGTATGGTTAATGATGGGGGAACCAGGGGGACTAAGGGTTTTGACTCATAGCCAACTGATGGTGGAGAAGAATGCCAGTATACTGGAAGAAATCGCCGGATGATGGACGTATGCCATTTCTCCAGCATACTGATCGAGCAAATGGAAGACATGAATACTGGAGACATGGCAGTGAAGACAATCAATGTCATTGCTAGGAAATGGTAGAAAGAGTTCCAAAAACGCAAGGGAATTGAATTTCGGGGATTCCAAAGACATCAGGGAATTGAATTTCGGGGTTCCAAAAGCGTACGGGAATTGAATTTCGGATATTCCAAAACGAAGGGAATTTAATTTCGGGGGTTCGAAAAAACGTGCAGGAATTCAATCTCGGGGGTTCCAAACACGTTTAAGGGAATTGCATTTGGGAGGTTCCAAAAACGTCTAATATTCATCTACGACTGTCGATGAACATGCCATCCTGCGCCAGGTGGGTATGCAGTTTCTTCTATTAGTTGAAGGGCACGATATGTTGCTCCAGCTCTTCATGATCAGCGTGCGCATTTTTTTCTTTGCCCTGGCAGCCTCTGCTCTTCCCTGACCGTTTCCTTGTTTATCTTTCTGCCTTAAAGTGCAGTCTGCTGTGAGCAGGTCATGCTTCAAGCGGTTGTCTTCAAGCATTCCCGTCCCACAGAGCACATCTGCAGCCCATGTCTTGGAATCGTGAGTAAAAGTCCTGCTTGGCTTCATGCAGGACGAGCTCCACATTGATTCCCCGGACCCGTAGCTCTTTCCTCCTCCAGTTTGGAAGCTGATGGTCCAAGCACGTTTTCATTTTGTGACCCGGCGGTGGGAGCCACTTCATAATCTCCACCACCTCTTCATCGCCCAAAAATTTCCAGCATGCCGCATTTTCTGCAGCGCGGCGCGTGCATTGCGCAGGTCCCTCAAAGCTCCAGTTGAAGAGGGACGGAGTCTTAAGTGTGCACACAAAGAGATGGCCACGTGACCCTGGAATTTCTCGAACGTTGTAGCTATGGTCCACACTGGCTCCCATTAGGTATCGTTCAAAAAATCGCAAAATGCGTTCCTTGGGTTCCACTCTGGGATGAAACTCAAGCCCAACACTCTCCATCAGGAAGTCTGACATCTGCAGCACTTCTTCTTTTTCCTCCTCTTTGAGGAAATTGAGGCCTCTTTTGTTCTCCTCCTCTTTCACAGTGGCACGGGGGTCTCTTCCGGGATCTCCCCTGTGTTGAATGTGCACACTTTGAACCTGACAACAGGCTTGTCAAACAAGAATACATACACTTACTTCTCTCAATTGGATCTTTTAAAATCTATTGGCTTTTGTCCTAGGAATCAAAGAACACCCTTTAACCAGAGACATCAAAAATAATTTTCCAAACCTTGCCTCTATTCTTGGGCTGGTGTCCTTCATTTCTTGTTTCACTTCATCCCCATTGTCCTGCAAGCCTGGCAAACAAGTCGTACGAGTCTGTTGGCTTGATGATGGGCTGCTCCCAGACGGGGTCATGGAGCTTGAAGAAGTAACTTGACTCTTCTTTTCTAGCTTTGCGCTTTCTTTCTTGGCCCTCTTCGAGGCACGATAATGGTAACCTCTGGCCGCCATGGCTCTGCATGCTGGTGAGGCTTCCATCCCATCTGTCACATCTGGACGTACATCGTATCCGTTACGTTCAGCATGCAGTACAGTTGAAGGTCCTCCATCCCACTAGCTTTAACATGCCTCTGCTGTGTGCAGTCCAAATTCCTCATGCCGGCAACAAATTCAAACGATTCTAGCCATGTTCCTTTCTAATTGTTGCTGGCGAACCTGCTTGCTTGAAGCCACTGGCTGCGAGATGTATCTGAATTTGCTTCAACCCTTTTGAAAACAGAAATAGTGGACATCGTACAGGGATATACATGGATCATTGCATCTATATATTCATATATACATGGTTGTGAAGTTGGCAACAGCCATTAGTCTCAGGAAGCCCTGGTTAGGACCAAACGGGGTTTCCAAGTAATTGTCAAAGGTCCACTTTGAACAAACCAATTTGGTGATTGCAGGTGTGGACTTTCATCACTGCATGGTGATACTTTCACTGTTTTCATCACCGTAACCGCCACGCTGAAAACCGCTCACCCCTGCAGCTCAGCTGGATGCCTTACCATGCTCTTCCAGTGGTGCCCCACGAAAGCACCTGGCGATGACCAGGCGGGGCCCAGTGATCCATGGCTCAACATGGGGGGTTTACCAATGGTACATGGTTCACGTGTATGATTTAAATGGTAAAACCGCCGTGGTTTAAATGGACTAACTGATGGAATTAAATGGATTCACTGCGGTCAATGATGGTTACTGAGGGTAAACCAAGGTGCAGCATCCTTTCAATCATGGCCACTGATGGTCCATGATCCATAGTTGTTCATGATCGTTGCGCGCAAAGTGGCATTATCTTACAATGCTACAACCAACAGTTAGCTAAGTTGATTACTATCAGTAGGACAACTGAAAGTCCTGGTCGGTACAAGTGAGTTGGGGATAATTACGGTTGATGGTGAGTTGATCAGCATGACTAGGGATGGCATAAGTGAGACATCAGCCGAAGCGTGGAGCCCCACCTTGACCGAAATCACCGGTGCCCGTTACGTTACCGCACCTGAACATCAACAAACACAATCAATGGCTGTAATTGAGCATCACCAATCATCAAATAAATTAACAAACAACAATCAACACAATCAACACAATCTGGTCGGTGGTTTCACCCCCTTTTTCCATTTCAAGCGAATTGGAGCTCACATGCTGGGAGAGCAGCTATGTGTCAGCTAGCTTGATCTAAGCCTGGTTAAAAGAAACACAAGAAGAGAAGGCTCTTGTGGTTGGTGGTTTCAACCTCCATGAAAAACAATTTGTCAACCAACAACAAACCATTTGTTAATAATTACAAGTGGGAAATAATCTAAAAATGTCAATCAAAGCACCAACCAGTAGTTGTTTAACCATGAGTTTGTTAGTTACTGTCCCCTGTCCCCCCTATCATTGACCGTTATAACCACCAACAGTTAGGGGCATTAGCTATATTCTTACGGGTTATTAGCCATTGTTCAACTATTATAACCCCTATGATGATCCAGCAACAATGGCTGCGACAACGCATTAACATTCGCATTCTTACCATCAAATCAACCATGGACTTGCTATGTTGTGCGCAGGTCCCTGACGATCATGACGTCACCGGTGGCCATGGTGATCATTGGTAATCAAACATAAGCAGTACCAATCACTATGAGCAGTACTGTTTCATGATCAACATCCATAAATACAATTTATTGATTATGACGGATAAATACATACATTATGCATTTTTTCAGGATTGTCGCTCATCTCTCCGTTATTCACCGTTATCGACCATCATTGTTGGCTACCATCCCTTGTCATTGACCATGCTATAGCATAATTTTCCATCACGCTCAATCATAGAGTCCATCTCTTAACCAAGATGCAAGATGCATGATTGCTTGTTCTTGATGGGTATACCCTGCTATCATTCATTGTCAATTGATATTGTTGGTCATTGTCCCGTATCATTGGGCACTATGAACCCTTACTCACTCATCATTGAGCATTATGAACCCTTACCAATTACCAATCAAAGTTGTGACGGTTCACTCAACATCCAAATGAACATGAGCCACTGGCCTCCCCACAGCACCTGGCTTCTCAGTTGCTTCGTTCAGACTGGTTGCTTCAGTGGGATAGCCCCACTATGATTCGCACTTAACACAAGTTGACTGACCTTGGCTACCCATAGATGTCACTGTTTGGCGGTGGAATAATCCAAGTGTTGTTCGCACTTATAACAGGTTGACTGACCTGAATGACTTTATCTCTCCACGATTATAACTTATAACACGTAAGTGTACCAATTCGCGCAACTGTTGCCCACAGTTGTGTCAGTTGCACCTAGGTTCTATATGCTACTAGCCCTGTCATGATCAGCTGGCCCAACGATCGACCAGGAATGGTGACTGGATCTTTTCAATGGCATGCATTCCGCGGTGTCGCTCATGGTGCCACGGTTTGTGGCGGCAGTTTGACTTTGAAACTGCCAGACTTGACGCTTTGAAGCTGCTGGAAGCTGATCAGAAATACACCTGCTGGTCTTTGAGATATGTGGTGAGCAAGAATGGTTCAACAATTTTGGGCTAGCCTATGATGATGATGATGATGATGATGATGATGATGATGATGATGATGATGATGAATATACACAATGGATATACTGCAATGGACATTTACCATCAATGTTGGCAGTACTGTTCATGCAGTGGTGCCTGCCGTGGATTATTACCATGATGGTATAGTTCATGATGGTACGCTATTAGCAATTCACCATCAATGTAGGACATTAAGCATACTATCATGCATATTCACCATTTACCACCAGTTGTTGCCATAACAATTGATGGTGAAGGAGCATCATAGATGGCAATAGTATACTTTGTTTATTCTTGTTGTATTCTGCATGCTTGATTATGCCAATTGGGAAATATGATGTTCACTATGTGTTTGCTGGGTTGGCTGCTGGGAATTTTACAGGAAAACCCTCAAATTGTTGGTCAAACAGGGTTTCCAAAGTAGATTTTCTCATCAATTCACCCAGTGATGTGTGTTGTTCCTTAGCTCCCAAAGCAAGGAGCATCTCTCACATCTGCTCACTCATGTGGCTCTCATTCTGCATCTGCTCACATCTGCTCAGTCTGCCGTCGCCTCGTCCTCTCCCAGAGCGGCCAAGGCGATGTCAGCTCGGTCGAGGCTATATCTGTGGTCCAAATCTCTTCGAAGATCCTGCAGAGTGACCATGGCCAATGTTGGTTAAGGATGGCTAATGATGGTTGATATTGGTCACAAGGGTTTGCTAAGGATTATTTGTGCTTAATCAATGATTGAGTAGTCGACAAGTGATGGTAATACTGGCTAATTAGGATTTAATAGTGGTTTATGATAGTAAATATATACTGGCTATGGTACATCACCTGTTTAATAATGGCAAACAGGGCTCGATGGTCTTGGAGCCTGAGCTCACCCACATGGAAAACTGCGGGCTTACAATCTTCGTAGATGCTAACATTGGCAACCAAAGGCCATCAAATCATTTGTCTACCAACCACGCGTCTGGTTCTAGCTGAATCATCTTGCGGGAACATATGCAATCGGATTGATTGTTTGAAACCATGAAAAAAAACAGATCCGATAATGAAAGTGCTTTTTCCCATGAGCAAAACAATTGGGGTGATTCTTTGACCTTGACGATCAGTAAATTGATTGCGGGGGGTGGTCTTATCTCTCCCTGGGACCTGCCCTAGCTTGTCACCGTTTCACCACCGGTTCGGTAGCACCGCAGCTGGATGTACCCAGTCCAACGTTCACCATTCACCATGATCAACCAGTATCCATCATGAACCTGTACTGATCAATAGTGGTTCATAGTGGCTAATAGTGGTTAATACTTCAGTGGAAGTGGATCGAGTTACCAACCACCGATCTTCAAATCTACCAGTACTTCACCACTTGATCACACGGATAAATTACTGCCCATTGAGTTCGGCAACACCTGCTGTGGGGCCACCATCGTCCCGTTCCTCCACTTCAGCTGCCACAGCACCGGCCACGGCGTTACTGTCGAAACTACGGGAGGATCCGGCTTCGCCAAGAGTGTGGGTGTTGTTATCCGCCATGTCCGTATTCACCGTGTGGTTGATGTCCTGGCCGCAACCTTCGGACCTGAGATGTAGATTTCCACGTTTATAACACCCAGCCAGAAAAAGCGCGCGCCTAAAGCAAAAGGGAATAAGATACTGGAGGCTGTGGCAAGG
Organism: Symbiodinium kawagutii; assembly: GCA_009767595.1. Lineage (NCBI taxonomy): Eukaryota > Dinophyceae > Suessiales > Symbiodiniaceae > Symbiodinium > Symbiodinium kawagutii. Next base: position 82,971 of record VSDK01016959.1, read on the forward strand.
TCAAAATTGTTCCAAGTGAAAGAATCCCCCGCTTAGCATTGTTACTTTTTCTGTAATGCCTACGTAGTGCTACTGCCTTGGTACAGACCTCGTCGTGGAACCAATGTTGCAGGGGGAGATTCCAGTGAAATGAGAGAGACAAATACGCATCATCATCACACTACCTTATCACATCAAGCTGATGTCCCCAAGTAATCTGAAATTGCTCAACCCATCGGACTACTCCACCATCAAGCAGAACCTGTGAAGAAGGGCTGCAACCAACCTTGGCGTCTTCATGGGACCATCCTTCGAATTGGCAACAGCTTGTAGCTACCCGGTTGGATGGCAAGCAGTTGTGAAAGAATGGCTAGGAATGGCGAATTGTATGAGCGACAGTCAACATTTAATGTTTGGCTCAAGGTCGTTGAAATCTGGTAAGTGTATTATCGTTTTGAACATTTTGGTACATTATCGTTTTTGATGAGTGCACTATCGCTTTTCGCTGTTTAAATCGCCATGATTACAATAATTTTGGCTGTAGCTCATATGATGGTTCTGTGGAGATTATGGACTTTGAGCTGGTTCCGTGGGGGCTCATTGCCACCAGCCACACCAGTTTCACCCGGAATTATATCGGAGTTGCCATCCTCATATCTCCTGGTAAAATCTGGATGCTCTCACCCGATATTTCGCAGTATCGTTGAAAAAACACAGGAAATGAACTGCCTGGGAAAGACCATTAGTTGCTTCAACCAATGGATATCCGTGGTGGTGCACAGCATGCCCAAGCAACACCATCAGGCATTTGAAGTTCCCCCTGGCCATTGTTCTGTGAGCAAACCCATGTCGGCAAAGACACAAAGAAACGTCCCAAGTAAAGAACCATCACTTAGCTTGTCAAATTTCATTGTCCAACTTGTTAGTCATAATCTATCGTCACAACCACCACCACGACCATTACCGCAAGCGCCACCGGGTGGTGGTGGTGATGATGACGATGATCATCATCACAACTCATCCTCAACCACCTGACCCAACCGCAACAATTTCACGCTCCCCCCTCCGGGGCGACGCGCCCGCCACCCCCTGCGCCAAGCGGTCCGTGCCGTTGGCACTGACGCGCCAGGATTTCCAGGTGTTGCCGATGGGCATGAAAACCTGGTGGCTCCACCTGAACACGCGAACATATGTAAAGAAAACAATAACGTAATAAAGGAAAAAATGTTTTACCTAAGAAAAGAAAAACGATGAAACATAAATAAATGAACACAGAAAAAAATTACAGAAATGAACAAACAATAAATAGGTCGTGAATAAATCAAAAAATGAACAGAACACACAACATAACTTAAAAAATAACAAATAAATAAACAACTCAAAAAAAATAGAACACTAATTAATTAAAAAATGCACGGCATAAACAAAAATAGGTAACTAAATTACTTTACTTCGAGTAATCCCCACCATCAGTTGTAAATCTGACACACGTCTATTTGGCATAGTTTTTGACATTCTTTCTGGCATAGCTTCTGGCATTTTATTTGGCGTAGCTTTTGGCATCTTATTTGGCATAGCTTTTGGCGTTGTATCTGGCATAGCTTGTGGCATTTTGTCTGATAAAATTTTTGGCATTGTATCTGGCATAGCTTTTGGCATTCTATTTGGCATAGCTTTTGGCATTGTATCTGGCAAAGCTTTTGGCATGATATCTGGCAAAATTTTTGGCATTCTATCTGGCATAGCTACTGACATTCTATCTGGCATAGCTTTTGGCATTCTATTTGGCATAGCTTTTGGCATTCTATCTGGCATAGCTTTTGGCATTCTATCTGGCATAGCTCTTGGCATTCTATCTGGCGTAGTTTTTGGCATTTTATTTGGCATAACTTTTGACATTGTATCTGGCAAAGCTTTTGGCATTGTATCTGGCAAAGTTTCTGGCCACCTATTTGGCATAGCTTGTGGCATTTTGTTTGATCGAATTTTTGCCATTGTATCTGGCAAAGCTTTTGGCATTGTATCTGGCATAGTTTTTGGCATTTTATTTGGCATAACTTTTGACATCATATCTGGGAAAACTTTTGGCATTCTATTTGACATAACTTTTGGCATTCTATCTGGCGTAGCTTTCGGCATTCTACCTGGCATAGCTTCTGACATTCTATCTGGCATAGCTTTTGGCATTCTATTTGCCAAAACTTTTGGCATGATATCTGGCAAACCTTTTGGCATTCTATCTGGCATAGCTTCTGACATTCTATCTGGCATAGCTTTTGGCATTCTATTTGGCATAGCTTTTGGCATTATATCTGGCATAGCTTCTGACATTCTATCTGGCATCGCTTTTGGCATTGTATCTGGCGCAACTTTTGACATTCTATTTGGCAAAACTTTTGGCATTCGATCTGGCATAGCATTTGACATTCTATCTGGCATAGCTTTTGGCATGGGAGTTGAGGTCCGGCAGCGCACACTGGGCGGGGATGGTTGTGGTTGAGGTCTGGCAGCGAACACTGGGCGTGGATGGTTGTGGTGGAGGTCCGGCAGCGAACACTGGGCGTGGATGGTTGTAGTTGAGGTCTGGCGAGGAGGACAAGGAGAAGGAGAAGAAGGAGCGGCAACTGACATAAAAATCGAACAACCCTCACCTGGCAGGTGGGGAAAAACAAGAATACATAAATAAATACGTAAGTATAGAAACAAAAAGCTAAAAAGTACTTAAAACGCAGAACGACACAAAAATATACAACAAAAACTAATAATAAACACAAAATAAATGCATGGCAAATAGATGAAAAATAGATAAACATACAAAAATCAAGAAATAAACAAGTAAAAAAACACATTTATCTATAGATGCATTTCAATGAGTATGACAACAATTCGTGATGTGATTGCGTTCTCATGCTTGATCGTGGTTGTTTTTGATGGCTTATTAACTGATGATTCAAAATGATTCTTCATGGTTCATTGTTCGTTTATTATTGTGCGCTACCGGTTGAGATGGTTTGTTGTTGGTTGACAATGGTTGATGATGTTTGATGGTGGTTGATGCAGGTGGATGATCCAAGGAATCTGTGACTCAACCACCTTTACTATTCTGTTTCCCGCATGAAACATAGCCATTGAAGTTTCGACATCTTTTTGCCGTGCATTCTAGCTTTGAACATTATCAACCGTTGTTAATCATTGTTGCCCATTGTTGACTCATCACCGCCTGGTTGGTGGCTTCAACCCCTCTCCAAAGTGCATGTCAATCAACCAACCATCCCAAAAACAAGTGAAAAATAATTTTCATCAGCCAGCCAAGGGCTTCTGATTCCGATTCAATTCTAGCAAGCCGCTCAGTATCGCCAGCACTGATGCTGCGTTCGCGAACCGAATTTTCCACGAAGTCAGATGTGATTGCTCCTGAATCCGGGAGAAGCGACAGTCTGATTATTCGATGGGAGTTGCTGAACAATGCTCATGCTGGTGGTTGGATTCGGAAATGTTCCATCGGCATCCCAATATCCACATTGCTGACGTGCCCCCCCAAACTCCACCTCCCGTCTGTTTTTTTCCAGATGGGTGTCCTAGTTCTAGAGCGTAACACCTGATAGAAATCCATGACATGGAGACGAGAACTTCATGGCTACATGAGAGGTCCTTGAAGGAAAAATACTCTAAAGATTGATTTTGCGAACCACTGTGGAACGGGTCTTGGCGATGGATCATGCAAGGATCTTGAAGGATGTCGGATGATGCCCCGTAATTTTATGGTCAAAAAAACGCAATTGTTGCACCAATACTAGAAAAACAAAATTTCACAACAGAAAAAACCTAAAAAACAAACAGCCACCACACAATGCCAACAACAAGCGCAATCGCAAACGCGATCACCAGGAGCACCAAAACCACCACCAGCATACCCCAACCACCACATCAACAACCCACCACAACCACCACAACCACCACTACAACCACCACAGCTACCTATACCACAACCACCACGACAACATCAAGAGCAGGGGCGCATGAGCTTGTAGCGAGTGTGCAAGAAGCGAGGCAAAAAACTCCACGGTACCATGTTGCTGATGATGTTGATGATGACGTTGATGTTGATGTTGATGATGATGACGATGATGATGATGATGAATGGCGATGATGACGGCGATGACGATGGTGATGATGATCATGGCTGGCATGGCGCCGATCATGGTAATGATGACGGTAGTGGCTCTGCTGTCACGGAGGATGATGGTGATGATGACACAGGTGGCAGTGATGTTCATGATGATGGCGGTGATGGTGATGATTGCGCTGGCGCTAACACTGAGGATGGGGGAGGAGAAGAACAGAACGCCAAAGAGGAAAGTGGAAGCAGAGTGAGCTAACGCCTGCGCTCATCACATTGGCCGGGTTTGTAAAGTCCTTGTTCACGCCGCCAACTTGTCGACACCGGCGTTGATCATGCAACAATATTGACCATATATTAATACAAAAATGCTCCGCGCGTGAATGGTTCATCGGGCCGCGGTAATACAAACAGCAGGCAACCAGTTCAACTTGAATGAAATTGACTTGTGCTCGTGCTTAGCAATATCAGCAGTTCGATGCGACTAACACAGAGCGCAAATCCGAGCGATGAAAGATGTGCAAATTGCAGCCTGCCAAGGGTCTTCACAAAGTGTGTGTGTGTGTGTGTAAGATTTGGGCCTGCGTCCAATTCCCTTTCAACGCTTCGCCGCCCCAGCAATTGATCGCATTCGTAACTGGATGGCGAATGGCGCCTGAGCGCCGCATCCCTAACCAACCGATCACCCAACAAAACCAACCAGCCGCGCAATCGACAAACATCAATGGTTGGACGGGATAAATTGGGCAAATCCGAGCGATGAAGCATGTGCAAACTACAGCCTGCTGCATGTCTTGAAAAAATATGCGCGGAAAGGCTGCGCCCATTTTCAGACCCCCTATTGCCACGGACACTTTGCCTTGACCGTGCCCATTATGACCCTTCCGATCTTTTGTGGAACCTGGAAGCCACACCCGCAACCAACCAATCCCCGACGCGGCAATGACTTTCTGCTCGTCCATGGATTTCAAAAAACAAGCATGAGGGTAGACTACAATTCATCAGTGACCTGCACCTGCAGCTGACCCATGATTCTTGTCCAGGCGATCTTGCGCTGTCTGAAGCTACAGCAACTGATGCTTCTTTGGTTTCAGCAAGCCTCGCTTGCCAGAAGAATGGGCCAGGGAAGATGCGAGCTGCGATGAACGATGCAAAATAAATACTGATGTAGGATGCCGAAGAAAAGGGAAATGGTACTTGCAACCCACAAGTCCGTTGTCTGGCCATACGTCCACGACCTGCTTGATCAGCTTTGTTACGCCGAAGTCTTGGTATGGAAAGAAAGCCTGCGTGTATTTGAAGGCAGAACCTTTTGCTTCCCGTAAATACATCCCATCTGGATACCATTGAAGGATCGCGCCAGGTGGTCCTCAAATCCCAATTGCTGACATCCAGTCCAAAGGTGACTCCGAAAAGTGCACGTTTTGTTTGTGTGTTCACAATCAGGGGGCAAAACATACATCCGCAAACCTTGCCCAATACTATGACTAGCATGGGTGTAAAATCTCATGATTGGAGCTCATTGCTAACTTCATTATTGTCGCCGTTCTCACAAGAAAACCAATAGCAATAGTAACAACAGCAATCAACAATAACGCTAAGAACGAAAACATAACAACAATAAAACATAATAATAATGAAAATAGAAACGATACCAACAACAATAATGAAAATTATCGCAGTCGTCATCCTCGCCATGATTTTCAGCATGCGAAAAAAAACACTGCTTACTTAATTCAACTCCCTGTCTCTGGCCTGTTGCACCTCCTCGGCACGCGCGGGAGGACAGAATAGCCTGGGCGTGGGGTGCAATTTCCTGCCAACGAGCATTCGCATGCGGCTCTGGATGGAAGGTGTACCAGCAACAATTTGACAGCTATCAACAGCGCCCACTATTATCAGTTAACGATGATAATCATAGAGGTTACCAGCAGCAAACAAATTCTTTTTGCTGCACGAAACTTTGGTACATGACCGATCCAAATCTGGGTCAATACCAAACATGTGCCATTGAAACTACATCGTTCAATCTCAAGAATGCGCAGATCTGTTTTATTGACTTTCAGCGGGCGAAATGCCTGGCTGACATTGGACTTCGATTCGATTTGCTCACCAAAAGCTGATACTACAAAAGTCTTTGGGCGAGCGGAATTGCTTCTGCTGCGCAATGTTGCAATATTTTCAAAGGAATTTATTCCTAACGGATGGCACCCAAAAATTCAGCTGCAACGCGGCGCGTTCCCGATGTTTCCTAACCGTGCATTCGTTGTGGTCTGCTCGCTGATGCACCCATTGTCCACCCATTCCCTGTTCAAGTCCATCCCGCGCGCCAAACACGCGACAAGCCAAGCGACAAAAAGCACTGATGGTCCTCGGCGTCCCCGCCATCCACGGAAGTGGATCTGGCTGGCCTCAAAGCTGCGGCAAACAACAACAACCACCACCACCCAGGGCACCCTGAAAACACCAACCAAGAAACACAATGAACAACAAACATTCTCCATAAAAACGGTCACCATAGGTCTTTGCCAGTATTGTGTGATTTAGTTCCTGGCGACAACCATGGTGGTCCCAGTGGAGGAATTCAATCAAGGATATATGGACGCATATCACAAAAAAAAAGATTCCGACAAACGGATAGCGGCCGGGCAGTAGACCTGAGCCATCGAGGAATCCAGTCAGGCATAGCAACATGGGTTCTGAATTGAGGCATCCAACCGGGGGCCGTTGTTTATTGTGAAAGAATCCAGCCCGAGACGGGAATTAAGTTCTCAAGGAACTATGAATCCAAGGGGCATGCAGCTATGGTTCCAAAAAAGTTTGGAACGTTTTAGTTCTGGAAAATGGAAGCAATAAACTGGTCAGTCAGACCAGGGAAAAAACAAACATGTCTGTGTGCGTGTGTGCGTGGTTGTGTGTGATAGGACGACCGCGCAAAGCGGCGCCGGAAATTTCCCCCCAACAAAAAGCATATAGGAAAAGTGATGGTATGGATGATCGTTGAAAGGGATGGTGATGGTGTTTTCGCTCTTCTGGTGTTTTCTGTTTCTGGCGTTTTTTGTCTCTGGTGGTTTTTGTCTCTGGGGATTTTCGTCTCTGACTGTCTTTTGTCTCTGGTGATTTTGTCCCTGCTGATTTTGTGTCCCTGGTGTCTTTGTCTTTGGTGATTTTTTGTTTCTGGTGATTTTGTGTCTCTGGTGTTTTGGTCTTTGGTGATTTTTTGTTTCTGGTGATTTTGTGTCTCTGGTGTTTTTTGTCTCTGGTGGTTTTTTTGTCTCTGGTGATTTTGTGTCTTTGGCGTTTTTTGTCTCTGGTGGGGGGGTGTTTGTCTCTGGTAATTTTGTGTCTCTCGTGTTTCTTGTTCCTGGTGATTTTGTGTCTCTGGCATTTTTTGTTTCTGGTGATGTTGTTTATTGGTGATGTAACTGATTGGTGATGTAATTGAATAGTGATGTCTTTGGTTGGCGACGTAATTGATTGGTGATGTCGTTGGCTGGTGATGTTAACGATTGGTAACGCAATTGATTGGCGATGTATTCGAGCGGTTATGTAATTGGTTGGCAATGTAATTAATTGATTGGTTATGTTATTGATTGGTGATGTCATTCATTGGTGATATCATTGGCTGGTGATGTTGATGTTAATGACTGGTAATGTAATTGTTTGGTAATGTAGTGGATTGGTGATGTGATTGATTAGTGATGTTAATGATCGGTGATGTAATGATTGGTGATGCAAATGATTGGTTATGGACCTGATTGGTGATGTTAACGATTAGTAATGTAATTGATTGGTGATGTATATTTTGGTGACCGGGCTGACTGGTGATGTGATGGATTGGTAGTGTGATTCATGGGTTCTGTAGATTGGTGATGTTGATGACTGGTAATGTAATTGATTGGTGATGTAATTGATTGGTGATGTGGTTGATGGGTGGTATTAACGATTGGTAATGAAATTGAGTGGTGATGTACTTGGGTGGTGATGTATTCGGTTGGTGGTGTAACTGATTGGTGATGTTGATGACTCGTAATGTAGTTGATTGGGAATTGGTGATGTATTTGGTTGGCGGTGTACTTGATTGGCGATGTAAATGAAAATTTCATGTCCAAATGCTCCAAAACCACTTCCAAATGCGCGTTTCGTCTAGGCGAGGTGCACTTTTTCGACATCTCAACCCCCAAAATGCGCTTAGGAATGTCAATTTCTTACGATTTTTGCTTCCAAGCGCGCGTTTGGCCTAGACGAGGTGCAATTTTTGCGGATCCATGTTCCAAGTGACCTCCGCGCCCGCCGTTTTACAGAGGTTGACCTTCTGACCCATCCCAGGTCACGAAACCTTGTAGAACACAGCATTTCGCGCATTTTCTGCCCGTTCATTCGCACACGTGGAACTATCTCTCTGATCTGAGTCACTGATTGACTGCAGCAACTTTCAAAAGGTTGGACGTTTGAACTTCCAAGCTTCCTTCGGCGATATGGTGCGATACCATTGTCATGTCGGAATGAAACGATGAACCCAAATGGTACCAGCTGCCAGCTGCGTCCAACGGTCAGGTCTCCCAACGATTGCAATGGGAGTTCTGGACCCCATCCACAGCCCCTCGGGCTGTGCTCTCCCAACGTCAGTGCGGGAACTGAACGTCCATGTTTTGCACTCCAGGTCACCCGTGAACACCTGAGTCAAATCGCAGCATCCCAAATTTTCATCATTCAGACAGCTCTTGCGCCCTATGACTTTTTTCGATACCTCCTAATTTTGAAAATGCACGTCTTCTTCTTGCTACATTCTTTGGCGTCTTCCCATCTGCACTGTGTGGCTGAGGGTGGCTCCCATTTCTGCTTATTTGTGTTCAGCATGTAGACTGCCTCCCATTCGAAACGCCTCGCGGCGGCTGAAGATATGGTACCGATTGGAACCACTCTTAGGAATCATTTCCCGATGCATTGATCGTGCCATGGTGCCTGCTGCCCGGAGGAAATGGAATGAACTGGTTTTCTTAAATTGACTAGGACTATCCGGCTTTCCCCAGAGAAATCGGATTATTCAACACGACAATGTAAATGAAGGTGGCAATAACGCAACAGAACTGCTTCATCAGCCTAGCCGCTGAAAGTCACCTACCACCCCCCCCCCACCCCCCCCCTCACCCCCGACTCCGACCCCGACCCCCACCCCTACCAGCACTACTACCACCACCGACCACAAACACCGCAACCACCAAAACTTACCACAACCGCTGCAACCACCACAACTTACCATAACTGCCACAAACACCGCAACCACAGCACCCACCCCAACCACCACAATCACCACGACTACCACAACCCCCACAACCACCACCACAACCACCACCACAACCATACAATCCCCACACCCATAGAGAGAAGAGAAAACAACACGCGGCATCTGCAGTAAGGTGATGTTGTATGTAATCGCCAGCTGCCCACATGGAAGTTGTTGCCTTGCAAATCCAACTAAGAATGGTCAATGATGGTTAAAGACTGCAATCACTACTGGCGCTAATGACGGCCGATAGTTGTACTTAATAATGCTGAACAAAACCAAGAGCCATTAAGGACAGTCAAATCAATTGTTGAATCGATGGTTAAAAACCAGCTGAATTAGCAACAACTAATGATGGTCAATTGATGGTTCATCATAGGATATCCATGCGCTAAATAAACAATGCCGGTTCTCTGACACAAATAACTGGAGGTTCCCACAACAAAATATGCTCTGTTTATTCAGTATATGTATCTTCCCATATCATAAGTCAGCAGTGTAAACAATATAGGTGATTATTGGGTACCTAATCAAAAATATGATCGTCACAATAAACCAAATTCATTCTGATTTTTTGGGTTGTCTGCCTCGACTCGTTGCATGAGTTCCTCGGTTCCTTTTGGCAGCTCCTGCGTTGTTTCCTGCAATGACATTGCCATAGACGCTGCTGCCGTTGATAACAATGTCTTGTTGGCCATCGGCTGCAAACATGTTCTGTGTGACTCAGCCACGTGCTGAAGGAGGGGGTCGGTGGGTGAATGATGGCTTTGGCTGGTTGGCAATGACAGAGCTATGTGTATAATGAACAAAGAATTCACCAGGACATGAGGATATATGCCGGCAACCTGCTAATGACCATCCACTGGCTGACTGACGGTATGCTACAGTTCCCGGGTGGTGGAATTCATCAATCAAAGTCAACTTGTGTTGCATTTATGGACCCCATGTCAACCAGTATGATGCCAATGGCAACGTACCCACTATTGACCGCCATTGTTTTTGTTCAGCAACCACCAGCCAGCATTGATCATCACAACGACAATGAGTTAAGGGCTTATTCATTGTTGTTGCTGATGTCGTTCGTGATTGCTAGTTATTCTTGGGAGCTGACCTCTATTGTCAACCATTATCGACCACCATTAAGCATCACTGACCATAAGCGTTGTTAGCTAGTACCAACTCTCATCTATCAGAGCTTGACCCTCGCTTCAACATTGATCAACCAAGCACATTAGAAATGGTCTTGGCTATTCCGTTGGACACCAATGAATTTGGCATTGGGTCAATACCCGGTACCCCTGGGTATTCACACCCGACCCCAGCTCGTCGAAATGTTGGGATGCAAACTACCGTCCACTTTTGGATTGCAATACCTATTTACCTAGTACATCCCCTATTCCTATTGGAGAGTTTCTCCAGTTATCAAATTAGACATGGTAATGTGAATGCTCGGCACTACTGAGTCAACAACAACATTCATCATCCATTTGGATGAGTTAGCACCAATAAGATTAATCGAACCATTCCATGGTTGGTGGCATGGCCACTACCCAGCCATCACGACACCAAGCAACCATTGCTGGACTCCGTAGACTCTGTGGCATAGTGATGCTTTGCCGAAGCTTGGGATGCCTGCAGCGCAGCTGCAGCAAGGGAAGTCCCATGAGAGAAGAGGTGTATCATGGCGCATGATGGTTGATGATGGTTTTTGATGCTTGATGATGGTTGATGATGCTTCATTGGTGGTTCTCAATGGGCAATGACCACATGCCAAAATGCCTGGGATATTCCACAGAAAATCCTTGGCCAAACGCATTCACCAGGGAGGGGTTGTGTACAGAATCAGGTGTCTGGAACTTTGAGTCTCAGTTCATGGTTTTTATGGCTAAAAGAGGCTAATGGCGAAGCCCTTTGAATCAGCCAGCTGATGAACCTTGGCAACCAGAATGGCGATCCCCTGGCTAACAGTGACAACATGTGACAACCACTGACCAAACTCAACAACCAACATGGGTCTTTAACCCACATGGGTCATGCAACAGGTAGCTTTGAAGCATTAAAACCAGGGTAGCCAGCTACAATCATCCACTCAGCCGGAGCCCAACTTAACCGACCACTCACCAACCATCCACCAACTGCCATCCAACTATTCATCTACCAACTATTGCTGCATTAGCCAACTATCACCAGCCCAATTCACCAACCACCAACGGCTGAAGAGCAGTTGCAGGCACGAACCAAGCGAGCACGAACCGCCCAACCAGATCACCTGTGCCGCCCGCCCGACCTCCTCTGACTCTGCTGACTCCGCCGCATCGTAGTGATGGCCTGCCTGGGAAGCGATGTGGCGACACAGCGAGCAGTGGAAAGGAAATCTCATGACAAAAGAAGTGTATGAAGGCGTATGATGGATGATGGTGCATGATGGCTTCAATGATGCTTGATGATGGCTCATGATGTTGATGATTGGTGTTTCACAATGGTCAAGAATCACACAAACCAAGCTGGTTGATGATTGGCAACCATGGAGAACATGTCAATGACCAAGCAAGTAATTCATAATTCTTTGCGTGATTTGTTAAAGCCTAGTAATTCAACAACCATCAGCCATCATCAACCATCATCAACCAGCAAAAATGCCTGGGATCCACCGAAAATCCATGGCGTTTACCACGGTTACTCGCCGTTGCGCTGCCAAGGCACCCACTGGCCCCGCTTCCCATGGCTGACCTCGGGCCACCTGAGCCACCCAGCGGTAGGAACTCACCTGGGGGAAGTTTAGTACAGTTGAATGCTTAACTTTAAGACATTTTAATATACTTCAGTAGTACTTCAGTGACTAAGACATTTTAAAATATCTTAGTGACCAAGACAAAGCATCATAAGGTTATCAGGTGGAATACTAACAGTATCATCCGCAACAATTTCTTGAATGAATTGTCATGTTTAATAGTTGCGGATTGTTGCTGTCATGGTTGATGGTTGTTGAATCATTGATGGCACATAGTTGATGGTTGCGAATCATTACCTTGCATGGGTTAAATCTCAAAATTTGATGGAAATGGCTTGATTCATTTCAACCGTCCAGTCCAACCATATCCCAAGAAGAATGCTTCATCCCGGTCGAATGCTGGTCATGGATCAGTTTTTCTGATGATTTATAATCTCTAAAAATATATCCTAAATAATCTATAAACATATAAATATGTAGAATCTCTACACAAAACAGACATGGCTTCAGAAGGCTTCGTCACAGTAGATAGGGGGTCCCTGTTCCGCCTGTGTGTCAGGAGGCAGCCGACATCCTCGTCACTGGCCACCCCCATGGCGCACAGCAGAAGGGCGCTGATGCCAAGACGCGGCCACGACATGGCACGACCAAACCCTGACGAACGCTGTGGTGACCTCTGGTGGCTGCTCCCGTATTTCCAATGATCTCATGGCATGTGCTATCCCCCGCCTATCCCCAACAGTTCCAATAACCTCAGCTATGGCAGTAGGGTCCGCCCTTAATGGACCTTTTTCGCAGGTCATCAGCAGAAATCACTCAGTCGAATGGCATCATGGGCAGCTGCACATTGGGAAGGCGCTCCCGATCCTGTAACGAGGGCAACAAGCTGATGCCTAAGGGAAGCCTTCTCAAGTGCGCACATAGGTGCTGAACATGAAGGGGGATTCGGTTTCACTGTTGGACCAGCAAACGATTGCGAGCGGCGTTACTTGCCACAAGTCTGCTAATGTGAGCAGCGAGCTGGCCTTTGTGGATAACTTGGGGTAACCATTCGCGACTATGCAGTTCAAACCTAGCATTCCAACGCATTCTAAGCTGTAAGAATTCAAAAGAAGATTAGTTGAGGGCTAAGTCACCATCCCTTGCCCCAAATCGGACACCACGCTGCCATGAAGAGTTTCTCTTACTAAACCATGGATTCTGTGAAGCCCTTGCTACATCATGTAGCTCTCTATTGGTCCTGCCAGGTAGTCATTTCTTGGTGGCTACACCATACAACGGTGGTTCATTACTGGATGCACATCGATGCATACATGCGGAAATGAGTGATATTTTGTTATGATCCTTCAATTATTTACCTCATTGTACACCTATCTACTTGCGTTGACAGTGGGTTATGTTCCATGGTTTGGTCAGCTGCAAACTGTCAATTTCAACAACGCTTGAGTTTGATCAAGAGTTGCTGAAGGGCTTGTTTGCCTCCCTCTCCCAGACGGCCGAACAGTCGTGGCAGCATTTGCCTCTGACACTCGCAACTTTTCGTCTGGCTTGGCAATACAAGCCGCGCAGAAGAAAACTTCAGAGTGATACCCCCAGTTTGCCAACTATGATCGATATGGCTATGGTCTGCAGACCAACATGTCGGGGTACTACTCTGCTAGTGCCAGACAGATTCCAGCCAGTCCAACATTGAGACTGAGGGAACCCAAGGAGCAATGTCAGCTGCCATTGGTCAAACAAGCGTACCAGGTCACAGAGCAACAACAGTTAGTTCACTTCAATGGAAAATCCGACACAGTTCGGGGCTTCTTAACTACCATCGCCAATTCTTCCACATGAAACACCGTTCTCAATCGAGGATAGACATGAGTCCAAGGTCCAAATATGATTGACCGACAGTGCCCAGGATGCTAATGTCAAGAATTCTATGAATGTCCTCAGTGGTAAACCCAAGTAGTTGCACTGGCATGCCGCAGGCAGCGAACGGTGACACTGCTCCATTTAAAACACGTAGCAGAATCAGTTGTGGTCGAACCGTCATTCCTGTCTTTTTGTTGCAAAATGTTATGCAATGACCGCTGCAGTGGTGCATTAAGGTAATCGGCAATCAGCTGCATGTTGGTCCCAAAGCGGCAACTGATAATCAACAGTCCGTTGTGTTCAACCCCTTCTCCCATTCTCCTGGGAATATCTTTGTTCTGTTGATTGAGAAATCCACCAACAGCAATCTGGTGATGTCTACCAACTAGTTCATGACCCAACCAAACCCATCAAGGGCTGGCAGTGGCGTTTGTGCCACTTCCGAAACTACGAGAGGACCCCGCTTCGCCCAAGCTGTGCTCGTTATCATCGAAGAGGTCCGTGGTCACATGGTGATTGATGTCGGTTCCGTTGGCACTCACATCCACGGACTTCTTGGTATTCCCTCAGTGCCGAAGTTGTTCAAAGAGAAATCCCCACAGGCAGAACAGCCTATGGTGGTTTTTTAGAGAAAGAGAATATTAACTGTCATAAGCCCGGCAGAACAATGTGGTGGCTTGGCGGGGTGTTATAAGCGCGACATCAGAGCGTCCACTGGGGCCCATTCAACATCTGGATCTTACCAGGGAGAGGCAGGGGCCGGTCTTCCCCCAAGCTGTAGACCTTGCAACTCATCTGGGAATGGCGAGTTGGGTCAATACGAACCAACCAACAAATGGCAAGTCACATCCCAACAGCTCCACTAGTTGGGCCGCTCTTCATTTGCTCAACTCAGAGCTTCAACGGAAGCTCAGCCCAAGCATCCCGACGGTCATTGCGAATAGTGGAACCATCACTTTTCTGGGTATCGGCTAACCCTTTCCCGTCAGTATTGGTGCTGCATTTACAAAGGGTAAATCAAAGTCTTGGAACAGTAGAAGTACATCTGTGTCCGTCATTGTCCACTGATACCCACCGATCATCTCTTTTCAATACAGCTGGTCCAACTGGCTGGTATCATCTCTGTTGTTCTTGGTTGTTAATCATGAGTGACCAAACATGAACCAATGGCTAACCAACCCTCACCAACAATGTGCTACAAGTTTGCACTTTAACCTCTTTCAAAAGTGGGAACCAGTTGTTTCCCTCGTTGATACTGGCAATGGTTGATCGTTATTCGTAGCGGTTGAACATGGTTCAACAAATGTGGGTATTGGTTGATGGTAGGGATTAACAAGTAGCAACCAACAATAATCGACCATTCATCTCGAGGCCTATCAACAATTAATTTCTGAGTAATGCCATGATTCTTTAACCAGACAATAGGCATATCAGCCATTGATCGAACAGGACGGTCCACGGGAACTGCTATGGTTGCTATGGTTTGGTATCGCCAGGTTTCACCTTTCCCGAGAAACTACAAATAATGAACTTGCCACTGTCAACCATCACAAGACAATTATTGTTTCACCAGGGGTTTCATCTACCGAAAAGAATTGACCATTGTTTTCATGGTGGAATCCCAGGATACAAGCATAACTACACAGCATCTCGTAAAACATTGGAATCCTTCATGAATGTTTCGTTGTCATTTCATTGCAACCGGGCGAACAGCCATGACTTGGTGTCAATGGCTGGCTCCCATCCAAAAGCGATTGCAGCAGTTTTCATACAAGCGCTCCATCATCAGATCAATGGGGGATATAAGCTACCATTTGGTCAGGGCACTCTCAGTAGCTCATTGGCTCCCCTTTACACGGCTATAAGGATACCCCTGGCTCCGAATCGCTCTCTCCCAAACACCAGCAAGTAAGATGGTAGACAATGGTAATATGAAAGCTACCTACAGTTCTACAGCGGCTGTCGATGTTACATCAACAGTTGTACATCATTCCATGGTACGAATTGGTAAACAATCCCAATGTGATGGTGGCTGTGGCTGATAAAAAATGATAAGACTATAAAAGAAGAAGGTCTCATTATGATTTTGCACTGGTCCGATTGATGGCCGGCAAACGACAAATAATCAAGTAACGCTGCATAAACAATAACGTCTCAATATCACAATGTTCTAATAGACAATGGTGGTCAAAAATGACAACCATGACTGCTATTAGCTCATGATTCTACACAATCAACACAATTAACAGTCAATCATTGCTATCGGTAGTCAATCATTAAAGTACGGTCAATCATTGTTAATCTTGTTGTCACACATATCATTCAAACCATAGTCATTGTGTAAGAGGAACCATTATCATCATGAATCATAAACATTGTTTGTAAATACCCGTAGGAATTAGCCACTATCAAAACAGAAACCACTGTTGTGTAAGCACATGTATGTAACCCTCACCAGTGTAAACCTTCATTCTCGGTGATGGTTCACAGCCTGCCCCGTTGGTTCACTGACTACGGAACCAGTTCCACCCTGGAAACATGGCTAAATCATGGCCAAATGATGATGGCTAAATGCTGGCAAAATGATGCTTGTGGATGGCCAACGATGGCAGATTCAGCAATTTCAAAAGTCTAAGAATTGCTATAGAAATTACTGAATCTACTTTTTGTGGGGTTGCTATAGACTACTTCTTTTGGACTCAGCACCCCACAAATCAGCTCCTGATTCATGTTTCTTTGTACTCCCATGCGTCCGGAAAGCTGATCAAAATATCAAACAACACTTCCCTGCTTCGTGATATCATGTTCTGACTATCTGGCATTCCCAATGAAATAGAATATATACATACAGTACATACAGTACATACAGTACATATATATGGTTCCGTGCTCCGTGTTCCCGCCCCCCCCCCCAATGGGTAGGGGGGGTGGATGGGGGGCCAGGAACATGCTATTTGCAGCATTTTGGAGCCTTAGCCTCGCATTCGCACGCTATTTGCAGCATTTGGCAGCTTTTGCCTCCCAATTGCACGCTATTTGCAGCGTTTCGGAGCTTTTGCCTCCCAATCGCATGCTATTTGCAGCGTTTCGGAGCTTTTGCCTCCCAATCGCATGCTATTTGCAGCGTTTCGGAGCTTTTGCTTCCCAATTGCACCGTGTTTGCAGCATCAGGGAGCTTTTATAATGCAAAAATATGTGCATACTATCTATTGTACATACTACTACGTAGTATTTTAATTACACTCATCTACTACCCGTGCACCGAACTGACCTATCTACGTACTTGCTTATCTGCTACATATTTATTTGTATGGGATTTATCTACTACTAATACACCACAAATATATGCAGCATGTACTAACCCATCTGCCCATTTACTTCCTGCTTGCTATCACTACTTATCTATATATATATATAT
>VSDK01016959.1:100677-120789 GCA_009767595.1 Symbiodinium kawagutii
CCCCAACTCCCACACCACAGGGGGGGGAGGGGGGACCCATGACCCAGGCCTGGGGGGGGGAGGGGGGGCAAGGAACACTGGACCATATATACAAAATAAAAATACATATACATACATATATACGCATATACATGTGTATCAAAAGGGTTACTGGTGGTACGCACAGGTGCGTAGACTTGTTGATATTCACATGCCATATCTGATATCTACAAATTACATACAAACGAGTACATACATGCAAGTATATATGCATAAACATGTAAATCTATGTATATGAAAAACACATATATGTAAATATCAATCAATATAAAAACAATCAATAATGCAGGTCCCATCGTTGCTTGACACACGCATCACAAGTGCTGCTCACACCCTGCAGCGCCTCTTAGTGCTGCTGCTTGGATTTTTGTTTAAGCTTTGCAACGTGTTCATCTCACCATCTCATCATGTTCCACTAGTTTGCTTGTGTCCTGCTTTACCCGCCATTCACTCGCTGTCGCCATGTTCCTGTTGTTAGAAAAAACTAATGCACAAACAACTATCAAGCGAACTGGTTTATCAAAAATATGGCTCTAACGCGCTTAATCCCATGCGTGCTTATCAACCAAAATTTTGTGTTGGTTTTCAGTTTTCCATCCCAAAAATTAAATACACCACGGCGGGTTTCAACCCAGTGGTGTTGGTTTGAGCCATTTTTCTGCCATCAATGAAATTCATTCAGGGTTTTTGGTGGGCTACCATCAATGCTACCTGGCTTGTGTGGGATTGTCAAGTGTTGATCCCAAAAAAATGTGTCAAACCTTTCAATCACACATACCATTCTGAAACCATTGGATGGTGATGTTTGTGTGTCATGTAGTTGCGGTTTTTGGATGGACCCTTGGTGGTTTACTTACCAACCCTTTAGCCCTCAGGCGAACGGCCTTTCCTCTAAATAATTGCAATGATCACATGTCTATCTCCAGATGGTCGTAGATTCCCGGGTGTATGTTCAGTCGAAAATCTAAAATGTGCATATCAATGTGCCCATGGACTAATCAGGGCTGCACATCTACGCATTTATGTCGATTTTGAACTTTGAGATGTATGTGTATAGTGCACCTGTCATGTCACCGGTGGCACAGCGGTACCTTCAGAAACGTTTACCAGGGTCACCCTTTGGGAAAACATCGCAGGGCTCTGCGCCGAGTTTCCGATGGGCATGAAGACCTCGTGTTTCCAGGCTGTGTCACCAGCGGAAACGCTCAGGTCACGGATCGAGTTGCCAATGAAATCCTCAGATGCTGAACGGCTTCACAGAGCCCAGGTGTTGTCTCCTTGTGCAACGGCTGGACCCTCAAGGCTTCCAAACTAGGTCATAATAAACTTCCTTCCACCAGAAAGAATGCGATGTCCCAGTAGGTCTTGACACTTGGTGGTTTCTCAAAATAAGGATACCCCAAAAATTGATAAAAATTGTTGGTTTATTACTGTGAAAATATAAATTATTAATAGTGGATGATTGTGGGGTCCCTAATGACTTGAGAACCACCGCTTGGAAAGGCGTTGGTTGGTTGACTTCGGCGCATGGTTTCACCACCGCGGCATGGGCCACCATCACGACCCAGGACAGTGGCGCAATAACGCCACTCGAATCCAGCCAGGGTCGGCACAGCAAACATATGGTGCCGGAGGCACGAAAGTCCCTCTCCGAAGGAGAAAAACTGGAAACCCCTGACGCCGACCCATCCCGTCCCCACCTCGTGGGGGTCGCCAACCCCTCTCAACCATCATTAGCCATCATCAACCTGCATTAACCATTACCATTCCAATTCACCACAACGCTCACCATCATGAACCACAGTTTGTTTCCCTGCCTTTGAAGGCAGCCAATACAGGCCCCCACTCCACTGTTCCCTCGAAGTGTCTGAGTTGATGGAGGCGGCGTTGTTGCCACCAATGACCTGGCGCTACATGGTGGCTGAGTGGTGAGGGTACATGGTGCATGGATCTTACGGGCGCATCATTATCCATTTACGTCAGTTTAGAAAAGTGAGTAACGGAAAAGCAAATGGTTTCATGATGGTTTGTAGTGGTGAAAAAATGGCTCATCAAATGGTTGGTAGTGGGCAACTATCCATGCATGGTTATGTTTTCTTGATGGTTTGTAACTATGGTTCAATGGTAAGTTTTGGTCAATCGTGAACATCCAAGTGGTCAAAATAATCTCTTGGACGCAGTCAAAAATGGCCAACCAGCTGAGCCGCAACGATGAAGTAATTCTGAACAACTGATTTTATCATTAGCTGGAGTAACTATGGATAAAATGTGGCAAAAGATGGTGGATGATGGCTAATAATTGTGGACAGTTCACCGGCGATGACATCGATTTGGGGAAACGTGGTAGCTCAAAGGGTGTGATGGCGAATAGTGGTTCCAACAAGTAGGTGAATAATGTTAAAGATTGATAACCATGAACGAATGTATTGATGATCCTACCATTTTAATCGTGGTTTGATGGGGGTTGATGGTTGATGAGTATGATGGCTATGAATGGCGAATGATGGGTAGGGTTAATGGCTAGGGTGTTGGCGAATAAAGATGTGTACTGGCAAATGGCATGGAATGACGGGGAAATAGTGATGGCGAAAATTGGTTACTCTTAGTTGAAGTGGTAGCGGTGAATAATGGCTTGAAGGAGAACGATCGACCAATGGTGACCAATGGTTAAACAATTTTAATGGGCCGAATATGGCTGATAGTTGGTGATTCAAAAAGGCTAACGATAATGAAAGATAATGATTGGATTGCAGCAACGTCTGGAAAATTACCTTTTCAACCATGGCTGTGAACCATTGAAGACAAACGATAATCGTTGAGAACCGTTACAGTTTGCAGTGTTTTTTAGTATCGGTTCTTGTCAGCTAACGCTGGCCAATCATGGTGGTTGACATACGGCTGCAGTCGTCAAGCTTATTCTGTGCGCCAGCATTTTTGTGTATATGTTCCAAGTATTGTTGGTTGTTGTTTTAAATCTGTCAACTTTTTTATTTGACAAATGGATCCTAGTGGGGCTTTGACAACCGCCAAAGTTGCAGCCAAAACGCGGTCGAAAGAAACCATGCATTACATGGGAGCGGGCAAGTTCGCGAAGCAGTCCGTGATATTACCGCGTGACATTGTCCACTGCGTGTTAAATTTGACAAGCTTGGGGTCTTCCACCAGTTTTCACGGGTCCCCCTGGGTCTCTGGAAAAAAATGGCAAGAAAATTTGGATTTAGCCTTGAAATGAAACATCTCGCCAAATAACACTTGACAAAAACGACACTGATGATGATGATGATGATGATGATGCTAATGATGTTGATGATGATGATGATGATGATGCTGATGATGACGATGATGCTGATAATGATAATGCTGATGATGATGATGATGTTGATGATGCTGATGATGACGATGATGCTGATGATGATGATTATGATGATGACCATGCTGATGATTGTTATAATGATGAGGATGAGGATGATGATTATGATGATGACCATGCTGATGATTGGTTTAATGATGAGGATGAGGATGATGATATTCATAACGATGATGATGATGAAAGAATGTTGCAAGGATGATGAAAAGATGTTGAAAGGATGTTGAAATGATGATGAGAAGATGGTGACAAGATGAAGGTGACAATGATGATGGTGATGGTGATGGTGACGACAACGATGACGACGACGACCATGATGATGATGATGATGATGATGATGATGATGATGATGATTGGATGGCGATGATGACAATGTTGATGAGTCTGCTGATGATGATGCAATGATGATGATGGTGACGACAATGATGACCACGATGATGTTGATGTGATGAGGACCGTGATGATGATGATGATGATGATGGTGATGATTATGGTGATGATGATGGCAATGATGCTGATGCTGGCAATGATGCTGCTGATGATGCTGCTGATGATGATGATGATGAGGATGATGCTGATGACCATGATGCTGCTGATGATGATTATGGTGATGATGGTGACGGCGACGACAATGATGATGATGATGATGATGATGATGATGATGATGATGATGGTGATGGCGATGATGACTATATTGATGATTGTGATGATGATTGTGATGATGATGATGATGATGATGATGATGATGATGGTGATGGCGATGATGGTGATGAGGACCACCATGATGTTGATGTTGAAAGGACAATAATCATGATCAGTTCTTGAAAGCGGTTATTAGCAATCATAGCGCCGCAATTCCAGCCCCTAATTCGGGGCCCGAATTTGGGTTTAGAACGCGTTGCTAGTAGGAGAAATGCCAAAGGAGATTCATAAAGCTAAAAGGGACAACAGACATGATCATTTTCCAAAGCTACTACTAGCAATCATGGCGCGCAAGCGCGCCGCCAACACGCTGAACAGCACCTTGAACAGCACAGTGTACAGAACCCAGGACAGCACCCTGCACATTACCCCTGCAACTGCCAGCAAACAAGCCGCCGACACCTTGCACAAAAGCCGCCGGCTCGTTGGGCAATACCAAGCCCTGACAACCCCTCCCTCCAGAGAAGCGCCGAAACCTTGGACAACACCCTGCGTGGCACTTTCACAGCACCCTGGACAACACCCTGAACAGCACCCTCGACAACACCACGGCAACACGTTGGACAGCACCCAGGACAGCGCCTGTCTCCAAACTCCGCACTCTGAGCAGCACGCTTGACAATGGACAGCCCCTTGCACAGCACCTTCCACCAACGTTTTCATAGCGTACCGCGTGGTGTTGTCAATTCAATTCGAAGCTCTTCGTCCTTGCAACGAAGGCGAGACCTCAAGCGACCGGATTGCATGAAGAGATCAATGGCATGGTGTCAGTGGTCGGGAAGCAGCACATCTGAGGAAAACTTGCCTTGTGAGCTGTTGGTGGAGACGCTTCAACTCGAAGGCCTGGTCCAGAGCCACTGCATGGCACACGGAAGAAATGGCGGCGCTAGTGCTGGCGCTGGTGTTGGTGGCTCTCGCCTGACCGGCCTTGATGAACGGAAGCTCATCTAGATCACCAATAACATTCTGATATTGCAACGTTTAACATTTTGCTGTGTGTTTCTTGTGCCTGATCCAACCTTGGCAACAGCAATCATCAGCTAAATCGGTTAACCGTTGACCCGCGCTACAATACTTTTTCAAACTGTAGCCAGCAATCTGTCTGCGCAGCCAAGGAATTGCCAGCCTGTCTACACATCATCGGACTGGCCTGAGCGAGCTGGTTGGTGTTGGAAACTCTGTTGGAGACTCTGTTGGTTCTCCAACAACTCCTGGCAATGCGATGAACCATCGATGTTCTTGACCATCGCAATCAGATGGTGATGCGGGTTAACATAGAAAAGACACTGAGGTCTTGGAATACAGCTATTCAACATTTTCCATGCCAGGTTCGATTTTACTCGGCGATGCCCCTTGGCAAATTCATTCTTGGCATGATCCTCACTCATCTCCTGCAGCAACAATGAGCTCAACTGAATCCATTGAACCTTGCGCTTTGACCCGTATCTCTCTTGCAACATGCGTTTAGCTGCAGCAGTCTCCTGCACCGCCACTCTCTGTTCCTCCAGCAACGCCTATCAGCACGAGGTCTTGGGTTTCCACCATTTTGAGCGGTGTAATTTCAGAGGATGTTCACAAGAGGAGATTTGGCAAGTGGCCCTATGCAGCTCATGTTGGTCCCAAAGGATTGTTCCGACTTCTGTTTTTAAACGAATTTTGGTTTAGGATTTGTGGGTTTTGAGTTTTAAAGTCGATGGTTTCAGGGTATACTTTCACAATTCAGGGTTTATGTTCGTAGCGTTTTGGTCACTATCTTTCGGTTCATGGCGTTAGGGTTCCTAGTTTGAAGGTTTTAGCGTGCATGGTTTCACAATTGAAATTTTTAAGGCTTTGAGGTGCACACTTGAAGGGTTGATGGTTTTAGGGTTCGGTTTATTGCTTATCAGGTCTATGGTTTATTAAAGATCGATGTTTTTAGAGTTTATTGTTTTTTTGGGCTGATGGTTTTAAAGTTTATGTTTCGAGGATGTTGCAATTTGTTTTCTTCGGTTTGTGGTTTTAGGGTTGATGGATTCCTGTTTTAAAGTTCAGGGTATGAAGATTTTTAGGGTGTGTGGTTTTAAGGCTGACTTTTTAATTACCATTGAATTGACCCCCTCATGGTTTCAAGCAATACTTTTCCAGAGACCCATGTGGACCTGTCAAAAGATGGTGGAAGATCCCAAAGTTGTCAAATCTTAACATGCAGTGGACAATGTCATGCGGTAACATCACGCACGGCTGCACGAACTTGTCCGCTCCCAGGTATTAATTTCTTCGTTGAACTGCCCCTTGGCTGCAACTTTGGAAGCTGTCAAAGCCCCAGCAGGATCCATTTGTCAAAAAACACATGTTATGTAACATGTTTGCAGACTTGACAATTTTGCAGCCAAACTCCTGTCCTGTTGGGAAGCATCGCCCGAAACACAATGAAGACCATTATCTGGACATTGGCGCGTACACTTGTTGTCAAAGCGAATGGCCCAAGCGGAGTGCGGCGCAAAAGAAAACACCGCTGTCAATCAACTGAGTTGTCCGACAATGAAGATGGTGGTGCGACAGTAGCTTTTAATGCATCGACAAGAAACGAATCACACATTCCAAAAGTGATGGAGAACGAATTTGCGTCCCCAGTGAGTAAGAGTCATAAAGGTTGTATGCCAATTGTCACTCTGCTTCCCAGGTACACCACCAGCTTCACATCTACAATGGAGAAACTCAGGTTCCAAAATGAATAAACGATCTTTGGAATATGGCTACCATGGTGATGGACCATGGTCATAGACCCAGACATCACTGGGTAATATTCCATTTGTAAGTCCCAAATATGGGCTTGAAGGGACACCAACGCAACCTCTAGTGTGTGAGCATCTGCGATCATCCCTGGGGATTCAGGCAGAAATTTCCTCATTCAGGTGATGAATGGGAGGGATCTTGGGGCATCGAGTACAGCGATGCTAAAGCATGCTTCTATGATAATGGTTGATACTATGGTTTATAATGGTGAACTATTCTTGGTGATTGTTGATGCTGATGAGTAGTGATGCTGCAATATCTCATTTATTTGTTCACCATTGTGGCTGATGATTCCCACCTATTGGTGGAGATGCACTGATCATATTACTGTAGATAAAGACAAATAAACATCAACCAACACTGGCAAATGCTCAGCCATTCTCCACAATGGTGAGTCAAGAATAATATTGCCTTTTTTGCTCATCGTTCGTAATTTCTATAGAGCTAAGAATAGCGGCTGCCATCAATTCACATGATACTCTTCATAAGTGCTCGTGAATGGCTAGCTACTACGAAGTCATAGCCTAGTAACCCCGGTCAATGATAGTCAACGAGGTTCAACAATGATTCGTGCCCCTTGACTGAAACAAATGGATGGTCATCTACTGATTGGTCATCTCACTGATCCACAACCATCATTATCCATCACTAATCATCACTAAGCATCACCACACAGGGAAAAGCATCTACACATCCTGCATGTTCCAATATGGTAGAAGCGGATAGCCATAGATTTGGGCATGCAAGCGATGTCTACCCATACTAAGGACACGGCCAACTGAGACGTTGGCAATGCCAATGACTGGAAAACTGTTGACAGAAAATGATGTGAGACTATATTTTTTCTTTATTACTAGCAAATGCTTGCTTGTACCTTGCCAGCAAGATACGATATAGGATTTGCAAAACTGAAAATCGGAGACAGCCATCAATAATATTCACAATGGCCAGCGGTCAATATTTGAGAATCATGTTTCGTAATCATGGATGGTGGTGAATAGTGATAAACCTATAATGTTCTTAAATTGTGCCTGGAGCATTCGTATTATTCCCCAGCCTGAAGTGGCAGGTTGTGGCTATGGTCACCTTGCCTCTTGCGCCAAGGAGCATTGCCAAAGATCTTGCTGTTGTTGATGATGATATTCTGCCGCCCGTCGGAGGCAAACATTTGCTGGGCCTGGGCTCCTGCAATGCGTTTCGCAACCGAAGTTCACCATGCGGAACCTCCCTGTGCCGATGATGTCCCCGGGATGAAAGTGGTTGATGTTTGTTGATACATGATGCTAATGGTTCTGGTTAGTGGTTGATGTTTATATCTCAATAGTTGATGCTAATGGCTCATGCTGTTGAATCGCTGACAAACATGTTGAAAAGTGTTAATAATTATTCGTCATGTTGCAGCAACTCACGGTTGGTACCCCTTCCAGAACCCTGTGCTGGCTAAGTGTCCAGGGTGGTTGAACACAAGTGCTCTCTTGTCACGAGTGTATCGTGAAGAAATCCTCCTAAAGGCAGACAAGACTGCTGTGATTCCGGCAGTGTCACCCCAATGTAGCGTCGAGGATAGAAAAAGACCAGTTGCTTGTTTTCCATCCTCTGTCTCTATCTCTTTCTATCTCTCGCGTGGCTGTCTGCCGCCTCACAGAGGCGCTTGTCAGTGTTGATACTGTACCGACTGAGGTCCACACCCATGGGCATATTTCCGAGAGGGTGCTACCATGCACTTGTTTCAAGTTGATTCAGAGACCCCTTAACAACCTACTTATATACAAGACGCCGTCTTTCTATCGGTTACACATTTCTTGAGCAATTGTTTGGGGCGACACACTCCCCAGAAATTGACCTGGGCATGGCAGTTCTCACTTTCCCATTTTTTGGCTCGGGAGCATGTCATTTTGGTCCGTCGTTACTAGTCATCACTGACCACTTGGTACCATGTGTCAGCGGATGCTGGGCATGATTGGCCAGCCATTCACTAAACATCATAAACAATACTACTGATTAGTACCGATGGCTAATGGTTAATGGTTACCTCTGGTTTTATCATGAAACAACAACTATTGACCATGATTCCACCATTAACCATTGGGAGGTGCACAGAGACAGCGCAACCAGCATTAAGGATCATTCACCATCGTAAATCACCAGTTTCGGGCCATTCACAATCATCAACCACCAACATCCACCACAAAACCATTGGTTAACCACTGGGAAACCATCGGCTAATCACTAACCATTAGATAATCATTACTTAACCATAATATAACCATCAAAAACCATCAAATAGCCATCCGTAATCGTGAAATACCACCATTCACCATCAAGCAACCATCAAGAACCACTATTGACCATCATTAAGCATCATTAGCCACTATTGACCATCATTAGACATCATGAACCATCATATGATAACCAGCATACAACCATCATTAGCCATCATGTAACCATCATTTAGACATCAAGTAACCAGCATCAGCCATCATTGGACATCATTTGGCCACCACAACCATCAAATAACCATGATATAATTATGGCAAAACCATTATCAACCATCATATAACCATCACAAACCTTTATATGACCATCATATACCCGTCATACAACTGTCAAACTACTAGCATCAACCATCGTTAACCATCACATTGTCATCAACTAACCATCATGTAACCATCGCATAAACATCATACAGTCATCACATTACCATTGTAAAACCATTGTTGACCATCACAAAACCATCATCATTACCCATCATATAAGCATCATTAGCCATCATGAAAAATAATCATGAAATTACCATCATTTGACCATAATAAAACCATCATAAACCATCATAAACCATCATCTAACCATCATAAAACCGTCATCTAACCATCATAAAACCGTCATACAACCATCATACAACCGTCAATATCCATCAAATAAGCATCATATAGCCATCATTACCCGTCATACTACTCATCACATAATAACCATCATAATTACCCATCATTAGCAAGAAATCCTCATGAGTCACCTGGCAACGCAGCCCCCCAAGCGACTTGCTGGGCCGTCCTTGCGTTGCCGCTGCAGTCGCACTGCCGCCGTTTGGAACAGCAGCAGCCAGGATGCCATCCAATGTGCCGCTGAGGTGAGACAGCTCCTGGTGGGGGCACCAAGCAAAAGGAGTATTGGTAATGAACCATCATGTGCCATCATTCACCATTAGGTCAATTACAAATGGAGATTATGCTTGAATTGGGTTAATAATGGTTGATTACCATATCAATTGACTAAATTATGCTTATTTTGGTTGATATTGGAGATACCCATGGTTGATAATGGTTGATTATTGGTTCACCATTGCTTATTCACCATTGTCAACCATTACCAACTAATAATCAACAATTTTCAGATCCTATGTACATTGATTAACCATTGCTAACAAATATAGTATATTGCTATCGGTCAGTACCCTGGATGTTCACAGCCCATAAAGGATCAAACCAGTCCAACTGTTAGGATGTAAACTATCACCCATTTTGGGTTATAGATGATTACGACCCATAGCCATATGAGTTAAGTGCGTGAGGATTGATAACCAGCATTGATCGTTGAGTGATGGTGGTTAAGCATCAAAGGAACCGGTGTTGTTAAGAATTTGGGGATATAAGCAACTGGCAGCCAACATATCATGCGGATCCTTACTACTGGCCAGTAGATGCTGGACAGGCGTTTGACTATTCAATGATCAGTTGAAACATGTTTGAACTCGCCGAGCTCCCAAATGATTGATGAAGGGGAGGAGGATCAACAAAATCGATCGTTATCGAACCTCATTAAACCACAATGAGCAACGGTGATAGGTAGCTCAACAGCAACAGAGGTAAAAGTAGTGATAATGATGATCATGACAATGATCTAGTTGCCATGTTGGGTGTTCCCCCTCAGACTAAATGACTTTCTTGATCAATTCATATGCCCAAATCGTCACAAAGTGCCTTGGTTAATAGCTGGTCAAACCCTGTTGTAGTGTGTCGTTATATCCTCATCATTGGTCAGCGTTGCACAAACCACTGGGAGCAGCTCTTCAGTTCTGAAAACGATGTAATGACAGATATGGAGAAAGGTATGGAGATACATTCGAAGGCATCAATCAATGATTCAAAACAACGTAGAAATCGCATGAAATCGACACATATCGTCTTCGCAGCAATTCTTGGTTCTTCGCGATGCCCCCATTGTTCCATGAGTTCTCCTATGGCCATTAATTCCGTGTACATTCAATGTCAACGGGTCATTTTCTCACTCTCTGTTGGTTAAGGTTACACCTGTTCTTGCCTATGTATTTATACAGACTATTTGTTGGCTAATAATCCATCAACGAGGGGCTATGATTCAAAAACAAATCGACCACATATGTGGTTGGTCTCAGGTGAGTTCGGACCTGCTGGTTGACGATGGCTTAAAATGCTGAATAATGGGTGATGTTAGTTGATGATTGGGCTGGTGAGTAGCGGTGACTATGGTGGATATGATGGTGGTTGAGAATGGTTGATAGCATTCAATAGTGGCCTATAAGGATTACATGATGGTTCATGATGGTTCATGGTGATGATGTAACATTGGGAGATCCCTCAAAGCACCGGTTTGAGCCAGGGTGTGATCTCAAATATCATCCTGATCTAAACAGCTTCGACGAATGATCGATCGAGGAGGATATTCACCCAGAATTCATAAACACCTGACTTATCTATTGACATAAATGGTACCACCCTAGTACTTACAGGGTACCATAATTCATACATCCTTCATTTGATCAATAGAGGGGGTATTTTTTCTGACAAAATGCCCCCCACCCTTCCGAAAAGGCTCCTCTTTCAGCCGCATGAGCTTTGTCAATTGGCTGCTATCGCTGGTCATCCCAGCATCAGTACCACGCCTACAGTTGCCATCGATCAATCACATGTGTCGAGAGCTGCTGCTAATCCTGGCTGATGATAACTCTTGATCATGTTTGATTCATGATCATTGTGATAGTTATGAATGATGGTTCATGATGATAGTCTATGGTTCATCAGTGTTCTAAACAAGTTTACCAATGATGGTCACTGTAGTCATCGACAAGAATCAACCATCCCAGGGAAACATACCCAGAAAAGGCAGCAACCACAAGAATCGTACGACTGGTGTGAAGTCAGGCAGAAGTTGGTTTCTTCGTGGCTTAAATGACGGATCTACGCAAATAAGCAGCTTGCACTTGCTAATCAGAATCTGATGCAAGAGGGCGTCCCGGCTTGGCAAGTTGATCCGGGGATTGATCATGGCCAACTCAAAAGACACCTTCACAAACACGAATGTGGCTGATGGTTTCAACCATTCTCAAGGAAGGTGTATTCAAACTAGGCAAATCGTCCCAGGAGGAGCTTTGAAACTGGCTGAAATCGTTGATCTGATACCCTGAAGAACAAATTGTGTGATCACCAACTGGCAGCAATTGATACTTGCGAAATGGGGCAGGTTGGTGACTAAGCAATAGCAGGGGGTCTGAAAATACGGTCCTGACACAGGGATAGCTACGGGTACCTTGGAACGCTCAGTGGGGGCACCCAAGTCATGTCCAAAAAATCTATGACGAAGCTCTGTCAATGATGACCTACAGACTCAAGAGGCAGCTCGACACAGTAGCTTTGCTGCACCGCCCCGGCCACGAAGGCCAAGCAAACTATTCTGAAAGTGATATATGCCCAGGGATTCTTGTTTGCAATCATGGTAAAGGCTAATATTTGGACCGTTCAAAACTTTGGAAAGAAACGACTATCTCACATGAACTGAAGGGCAGCCGTGCTCGGGTTTGGCTTGATAGAAATTGCATCATCTGGTCTAAAGAGAAAATAGCATCTGCGATTCTAGACTTTAGATAATTCCAAGCAAAGCCCAACTAGATTTTAGATAATTCCAATTTAGCTGGACCCATCCCAACCCCAACCTAAAATCTATCCCAACCCCAATAAAATCTAGCGATTCCATCCCAACCCCAACCTCTGGTTGCCGCAGCACACCGAGGCACTTAGACCACTTGGCGGGCTTCGACTGAACCAGCGCACACTCCTCCTCCGCCAAGGCCAGTAGCACTGACCACAGGACCATGGCAGCGGCACGTAAATGAGCCATGCAGCTGCCAAGTTCAGGGAAATGAAAAAAACAAAAAAATCCACAGAAAACATCAAACAAATCATGTAACAACAGCATTTATCATTGAACATGACAAACAACTGCCAACAACCAGGTGCAACTGGCTCTTCCGAGCCTTGGACATCTGCTTTGAAGAACTGTTGAACTGTTGACTCGGCTGTGACTCAGAAGTGCTCCTGACTGTTACCCTTTCACTAAAAATGGGCTTTTGATACTCTTCAGGATCGAGGTAATCAAACAAATACAGCACCTGGGAGCAATCAACCTGATGTAGAAGCTGAATATTTTGGAACATATGCTACTTGGAGGAGGTCCGTGCCAAACGATATGTGCTGCTCATCCATGTGCCAAAGTGTATCACATATCACCCAGGCTTTTCAAACATTGCCTGCATCAATCCTGGCCGGTCACCAAGCCACAAATTAGGCATTCCAACTTGATAGATTCGGCTGCTCTGACTGGGGAAGATTCAGAGGTCGATCTAAACACTAGTAAAACAACCAACCCTCGGATGAGCATGATTCTCGGGTGTTAATTTAGCTCTTGCCTCGTTGCATTCCGCCTAAATTTCAGCCAGAAATTCAGCGGAATGATTCTGTGAGCCTTCGACTGAAGGACAAGCATGTGCAAACAGGAATTCTAATAGAGTAGGAATTGTAATAGAATAATTAGGAATTCTGTTAGATAGTAAGTAGGAATTCTCATAGATGGTAAGTAAAAGTAAATGAAGTGCTTGGTGTTTTCATTGCTACAGAGAGGAATCCTGTTTACTCGCAGGTGTGTTTGCATGCGTCCCATGATTGAAGGGGCGAAGGCTTTCGGTAAACAGTGTGCGTACGAAACCAAAGCACTATTCCTGTATAAAGGTGCATAAGCCGTTGACCATGGTTGAGTACAAACAACTCAGCAATATCGGCTGGCAATCGTTCAATTTTTTTCGCATAGCGTCTCAACCTATGCCCATGTCTCCTCTCATTTAGGGCGATACCAAAACTTTCGACATTGTACCGCTTGGTTATCAAGGATTCAAGGGATAGGCAGTGGTAACCATGGCTTCCGATTTCTTCCATTGGAAATTGAGAGCAAGTATGCCAAAAGAAGACCTTTTAAGCAATTGATTGTTGATCCAACAGGTGTTACCAATAGTGAAAAAACTCACTGATTCGACTGCAATGATTTAAAAAAAACTACAGACTACAGTGACAATGACTCGACCAAAAACAAAATCACTGATCTGACCTAATGGGATAGCAACGCACAACCGCCAAGCAACCTGTTGCGGATTGGTCCCATTAAATACGATCATGTCACATCGAGGGTAGAGATCATTTCGCAGTGTGGGAAAAGTCAGGATTCGTACGCTGCATCGATGGAAGAATCCATTGGTCTAACAACCCCGCGATGAATCTTGCCGGCAATGTTTTCGTTCACATGTGCCAAACAACGCGGCGGGAACAAATCAAGTAGTTTAAAGAAGATTTTCATCTACCAGCCGCCGGTTTTGTCTTCATTTTTCCACGGGTTACATGTACGATTAGTTGCTAGTAGCAGTGCTATTTCCAGACACAATGAAACAACCCCTTCCGATTAAAGAAATGTCAAAATTCGGATGGTGTTTGACCCCTGGTCCATCTTCACCAAAAAAACGCGAGTTGCAGCCAACCATCGTTGGTTTTCAATTATCATGCATCCACCTGGATACCATTGGTTTGGTTATTTTCATTTTTTGACCATTACAGCATAGCGGGAATCCTTTCGGGGAACCAGTGACCCAAAAAACATGGGTTGGGAAATATTGACGTGTTGTCAATTTTTGTAGATCATTACAAATTATGGGGTTGCTGCTATTCATCATGAATTATCATTTGTTGTACTTGTATGTAGACCCATGCAAATGAACAATATGGAAATTTGACCAACAATGGTTCGTGAATCACTATCAAATATGGATATTCAGGCAGGTTCCCATGAATTACTTTGATTGTTGGCCCTTTGCTGGGCATTCGCATTTCACAAAGGGGTTCCCTGCACCTTGGGATGTATCTATACAAGACGATGTTGCTGCCAGGAAGATCGGTGATGAGCTCAAAACCTGAGCGACGGGGGCCGGCACCTGCATAGAATCAGGCCAACAAACCAGAATGTGGCTGTTCAGATTCAATTTGCGACCCAACTCAGTAACCATTGGAGAACCAGTGTGCTAGTCGTCTGCGCACCACTGCTGGCATGGTGCATTGGCCAACGTGCGTCCAAAATGGTTTCGCGTGGCCTAGTATGTAATCCGCTGCTACGTAAGATAGGCCCCCCTTGGGCTCAATGCAGCCCAAGATGCTGGCAAACTAAGGCAGCGAAACATTTAGCAAAACAACAAGATTGCAACGAACATGCCCAGCCCAACATAGCTGCCGCAAACTTTGCATGGGGCCAGCAAAATTTCAACAGAACGGCACGTCCTGGGGGAGTGATTTTTCATCAAAAATGAGTATAAAACAGTACTATTTATTTCAACTCAGTGGTTAAAACCCTGGTAACACAAAAAATCATATCCCTTGTAACCGTAACCTCAACACAAGAAATGGAACCTCAACACAGGAAATGGCATTCACAAAACCATTATCCATCATTGACTAATCATGCTGACTACTGATGCTTAAAAATGATGGTTAATGTTTTAGAAAACATAATGTTATGGTACTAATGCAACCACCATGAAACATTGTAGTATTGATGTGTTTACATGCTGGTTCTTCAATATCTAAAACTGATCAGTGTACCTACTAAGAATACAACCATCATTATGCATATTAGTAGCGCCAATGTCTCACAATGATGCTCAATACCATTTCAAATTAACATTGATAGTGTTATAGGATCAACAAATAACCACCATGAATGATGCACTCATAATACTGATGTTGGATGAATGATGGTTAATTGAAAAAACCCATGCATACTAGCTGTGAAAGTACCATATTACACCGTCGCCACCATTCTGCATGAAGCGATAGTTTTGACGTCTACCAATGATGGTTAGTAAATAATTCTGGTCACCACCTATACTATTAGAATACCAATGAATATTTATATAGCCATGTAATATGAACGATGATAACACCGATATTTCAGATGGCTAATGGAGATAAACAACAATGAGAATTAATGGTACCCATTAGTGATCCTGCCATTCTCATACAAAAAGTAATCGCATTGATGTTCAATAGTTATGGTTTCAAACCAAATGTGATTATCGTTTGCAATTGCATTACTCATATAGCCATCGTTAAACAAAACATATTGGCGCTGATGATGCATGCTAATGACTAATAAAGATCAACACTGATTAGCAATAGTCGTATTGTATTCTTATAGATTTGAGAAACCACCTTAACATAAAACAGTATTGGTGTGTCATGATGATCATTAGAACATACTTCATTGTCATCTATAGAGATTTTAGAATCAATATAGTCACCATTAATCATTTACCAATAATGTTTAAATAAATGCAATCCGTTAACTAACAACAAGGCTATTTTTTGTCATGCCTGTGAAGCTCTAGTGAGACTTTCGGCTTATTTTTTTTTGGCGCCTGCCAATGTTTTGTGAAGCCAAAGTCACCAAACCCTGGCAGGCACCAAAAAAAACAACACCAAAATTCACCAAACCCTGACAAGCACCAAAAAAACAAAGAAACCAAAATTCCAAAAACTATGGCAGCTTCTCAGGCTCTGGGGCTCATAGTTTTCGATTTTTTGTTCTTTTTCGTTCTTTTGGCGCTTGTCAGGGTTTGGCGCATATTGGCTTTTGATTCTTTTTGGTTTTTTTGATGCCTGCCAATGTTTTTCAAAAAAATTAAATAACAAGTGGCCACGGCACGGCCACTCTTTCAAATCAAAGATACCCCCAGATCACCTTTTATATCGATCAGTAATAAATTCCATCCAATTTTTGGGGATACATCATCTTTGGACAAACCCCATTTTCACGGTTAGTGATGTCTACCTCCCTGTGAAGGCCTGTGACCGTCATGGCTCATGTCATGCCAATTGGTCGGCTGTTTGGCTTCTGCAAATACTCAGCTAATTCTCGGCAATAAGAATTAGCCGACCATCAGGAAAACCCCCGTGAACTACCATGAAGTACCCTAGTAATATCATTAACTATCATGAACTATCAATATTCCTATCCATACTCCTGCCACGACTACTATTAGTGACCATGGTTGAATCGTTTCTACCCGATTCATTAGGCGCTGATCTTTCTCCATCATGCGCAACCTCAACCACGCAATCCAAGTCTTCATGCGGTTGTCAAATCACCATGGGCATGTGAAGAGCCTTTTTGAAAGAGATGCGTGAGCAACAAGCAACAGCGTATCTGCTCATCTGATCAAAACATCAAAATTGTTGTAAACTTGAGAAATTGCATGAGTGTTGCAATGGTATGACAACCTGGGGGTAAATAAAACCACCAAGAGACCGCTAGAAAGTCAAACTGTTGCAGCTGTCCATTATGTTACCAAAAGATTTCACATGTCTTACTAGACTTGTCATCACCCAACAACCACTACGACCAAATACCGCCACAGCAACCATGGGCTCAGCATTTATGATACTGGCAACCCGTTGCCTCAACCCTCCTCCAGGGGGCCAGCCGGCAACAGGCCCAAGGTTTGAGCCGTTGCCTGCCACGAATGACTGGAGGCCAACTCGACGAAGTTCAGAAGGGTCGCATAGAGGGACCTCTGCCCTGCAAGCCCCAGCACATTGGAACACCACCTTGACACCTCCACCAGGGTTGACATTGACCCCGTGCCCTACATTCCCTCATCTGGCCTGGGCGCCGGAGACCCCCGGAAGCGCCCCCAGGGCGGCTGGGGCGCGCCTTCCTGGCCACAGGCGGTTGCAATGACTCATACGGGTTTGTGGGTACCGCTTGTTAAGAAACTGCCAAATGACGATGACCTACTTCTAATTATGGTTAAATGCGGATTTGGATTTTTAAATTATTGATTAGGTATTTAGCGTTGCCAGGCTATATAATTCTGAATGGTCATCACAGAAACAGAGCCGGGTCTCGGAGCGCCCAGCCTCCAACGGCTGACCGCAGTGCATTCCATTAAAGTCGGCAGGAACCTGCGATTGGCGGCAATGATTTCCACCTGTTCATGACAGGGCCGCATTCCTGAGGTCTGGACATCCTCGGCTCCGAAGCAAGCGCCGCATCGGCCGCAGTGCCAATAAATCTCAGCACCACACTGTGGATTTGCTTTTTGTTAGAGCCTTGGATCACATTAAACAACAAAATTTGCGTTTTACCAGGGTTTCAGACCCCTCAAACTCATAATTCATTGGTATTTACAATGCTTGTTTGATCATTCACTCCCCCACGAGGGGCCGTTCTCAATTTCAAACGGCCCATGCCAAACCTGTTGGAAAACCAGGCGACAAGTCAGCCGTCCCTTGATTCTGTAATTCCGTTCCTTTTTCTTCGCGTCGGTTCCACATTGCAACATGGGCAAAGATCTTGTAAGTTGTTGAAAATCGCCGTGTTGGCGTTGTTTCTCTTTTATTGCCAGGCCCAAACATCCAAATCCATATTGTTGCTTGAATGATCGGCCATGCCGACTCCATCCTTAAATTTTGATTCCCTGTGCTCCCCTCACTCATGAATATGCTTTTCACATGCAATCACTAGTGTATCATGAACCCTTTTCTCTGCATTGCTGGCAAACCCTCAACTCTCCCTTTTGGTTGTTGGTGTCAGCTTTGATGATCATGACCATGCATGGACAACAGTTTACATCCAAATGAAAATGACAACGGTTGCAACGCAGCTCTTCTTGAGCAAGCCTCTCCGGCTGCCCGCTGATGATTGCGTGGTCAAATTGCGAGAGATGCAAATTGCATGTCAGGATCTACCACTGCTTCTGGGGATGAAGCTGATGCTACAATCTGTGCACACCCATGGCTCTGTCCCCAAAAGGATCCAGACGAACATGCCAAGAAAAGCATGTCAGCAAAATGGATCAATGCCGGTATCCACCAACACTACTGCCATTGCACGCGCAACCCCGCAAAATCCCTATCAAAACCTATTGCCTACTGTGATCAGGGCGGCAGTCAGAGCTGCAGCCAGCACCACGCAGAAGAAAGTGTTTCAGGGTATTTGGCTTTAGGGTTGATGGTTCCAAGGTTTTGTCGCGCATGATTTCGCGGTTCAAGGTTCTAGGGTTCTAGGGTGTATGCTTTGAGGGTTGGCGGCTGTTGGGTTTTAATTTTCAATCTTTGTCAAGTTCATGGTTTTAGGGTGTATGGTTTTCGGCTTGTAGTTTTGAAGTAAATGAACGCGAGGTTTTGAATGTTATGGTTTGAAGGTAAAAATTTTCGGTTTCTAGATTCATGTTTGTGGCTTTGTGTTTTCAAATTTTATGGTTTGAAGGTCGCATTTTTTGGGTTTATGGTTTTTGGTTTCAAACTTTTGAACATCTATGGTTTGAGGTTTTGGGGGTCTATGGTTTTTGGGCGTAAGCTGACATTTTAAGCTAATGCTTTTCCCCGGCGGCCTCGACGGCTTGGGAAAGCCTTCGCAGGGCCCTAGCAGAGTACTTCTCTCTGTAGGGCCCCTGCAGCCGCAACGCCCCTTGCAAGGCCGAGGTCACAACGTCACCTTCGCAGATCAGCGCGGAGCACCCTCTCTAACGCCGACGTGCCTGCGTCGACCTCGCAGGTCGCCTTGGCAGCTGGTTCAGTGGAAGGGGAACCGCGCGCTGGTAGTCCTCTACATGTGGGTTACTTTCTCGCGGATCGCCTTGGCAGCTCATGGCCGGATTTGTTCTGAGCATCATGGCTCTGCCTGCTATGTCATGGGACGTGTCACAAAGATGTCCCGTTGTGGCAAAAAGACTGAAACTTTCCACCACCCGGTTCACACCCAAATTCAACTCTGCGCGAGCCTCCTCACGAGGCATCTTGACCGCTACCTCAGTGGCGCTCACTTCCCGCTGGATGGTTGAGCAGCACCCCTGACGTTCCAACGAGCCACAGTGGCTGGGAAGG